>PYDT01000043.1:12500-27865 GCA_004837865.1 Musa balbisiana
ATCGGGATGGTGTTCACTGTGTAGCCTTTTAGTCGCTTTGAGTTAGACAAGGAGTGATCCCTCCTTTAGTCGTCTGAAAGGGAGGTGTTGAACTAGTGAAAAAACTAATTAAATACCACTAGTGTATACTAGAAAGACCAACTTATGTAAGATAGTGGAATGAACTAGTGAAAAAACTAATTGGGTCTGAAATCTAAATAAGGCCTTTTCACTAGGTGCTCAAACCAAGTAAATCATCTCCATGGGTGGGTAATGCCCTGCCTTCATAAAAATAATAATAATAATAATAATAATAATAATAATAATAATAATAATAATAATAATAATAATAATAATAATAATAATAATAATAATAATAATAATAATAATAATAATAATAATAATAATAATAATAATAATAATAATAATAATAATAATAATAATAATAATAATAATAATAATAATAATAATAATAATAATAATAATAATAATAATAATAATAATAATAATAATAATAATAATAATAATAATAATAATAATAATAATAATAATAATAATAATAATAATAATAATAATAATAATAATAATAATAATAATAATAATAATAATAATAATAATAATAATAATAATAATAATAATAATAATAATAATAATAATAATAATAATAATAATAATAATAATAATAATAATAATAATAATAATAATAATAATAATAATAATAATAATAATAATAATAATAATAATAATAATAATAATAATAATAATAATAATAATAATAATAATAATAATAATAATAATAATAATAATAATAATAATAATAATAATAATAATAATAATAATAATAATAATAATAATAATAATAATAATAATAATAATAATAATAATAATAATAATAATAATAATAATAATAATAATAATAATAATAATAATAATAATAATAATAATAATAATAATAATAATAATAATAATAATAATAATAATAATAATAATAATAATAATAATAATAATAATAATAATAATAATAATAATAATAATAATAATAATAATAATAATAATAATAATAATAATAATAATAATAATAATAATAATAATAATAATAATAATAATAATAATAATAATAATAATAATAATAATAATAATAATAATAATAATAATAATAATAATAATAATAATAATAATAATAATAATAATAATAATAATAATAATAATAATAATAATAATAATAATAATAATAATAATAATAATAATAATAATAATAATAATAATAATAATAATAATAATAATAATAATAATAATAATAATAATAATAATAATAATAATAATAATAATAATAATAATAATAATAATAATAATAATAATAATAATAATAATAATAATAATAATAATAATAATTAAAATAATTTATTTCACATAATAAGATGCCAAAACCAACCATTAAATAGATATGGCAAACATATCGATTTTGCACCATCAAATTCATTTCTAAGTTTACACAAATATATGCACAAATTTTTCTCTAGGTCATTAAGCACACTTGAAATTAAAAAAAATTAAATAGCCTAATGGTTTAAAAATGTTTCATCTAACAAATTTCTAACACAAGAAATGTAAATTGTATAATTGATTGTTCAACATTATATCTTTAAATATGTGATAACAATGATGCTCTTAAGTAGTTACACTACAATATATATTTTGAAACAAACATAAAGAAATATGTAAAGAAATATATGTAAGTACTTGTCTGTGACATTCTCATCTTCTCCAAGTTCCTTCAAACACTTTCAGGTATCAAAGTAATATCCTCAACATGAGAATAAAGACATGTACTTGCCAAAATATGGAATGAAAGTCTTGTTAAATGACCCACTTTCATTGAATTGGTAACTTTGCCCATTCCTTGAAGGATGGTATAAGTGGCTACAAGGAAGGATTGTAGTTGAGCTCTTTCTATATACAGGACAAAGGCTAGTAACAGCACCAATGCATATATTCGCTACAGCATTGAAGGGTCAGATGATGCTACTACCATCACTTTATCCTATGTCTTTGTAACTAAAATGAAAGCTACTGATTCGGGAAGAGCCCCTACTGACCGAGAGCAAACCAAATTTTGTTTAACCGTGTCAGATAGTCCATTCACACCATTGTAGCTGCCTAAGTCAACAATTCTCCCAAGATGATGCAATGCAACAGATGACTGATCTGGTTTTGAATGACCCAATATTATGCAGAATAAGCTCACAAATAAAGCCTCATTATCAGTTTACCGCTAAGGTTATCAATGCTCCTTTCACATAATGATGATAACCATTTATCAGTGTATAAATACTATGAAATTTTTGGTGCATTACAATAGAAGATCAAGATTATAGAACATAGAGAAGAAACCATAGGAGCAAGTAATGTTCTCAGGCAACTTGAATAGAAAATCAAGCATAGCATATGCTACTTGCCAACAAAGAGATATCAAGATGTGAGCTACCCTGGGCATTTTATTAACCAATGCTTGCATGTGCTCAATAGTAATCGATTCAAGCACGTAAAAAATAAGAGCCTTGACATTTCTAGCGATATGACATCTCAAAAGAATAGCATTTGTTGTAACATGAAGATGATTCCTTATTGTTTCTAGATAATGACCACAAACAAAGGTCATAAAACCAGAAGAGGATATCTGGAACAACAATATTGCATGGAAGAGAGTTTAGTTGCATACCAACAGCTTCCAAAATTATTTCTCCAAACTCACCAAACAATTTTCTCATATTTGGGAATAACATATGCAGGTGAGGAAAAAGTACTTGAAATGATAGTTTAGCATCTGACTGATCGGAAGACTCAAATTCTGTGGGAGTGTGTTTTGGTACCTGATGGATATGAATATATAGATTAAAAATTCTTTCACTAAATTATCGGTAAGTGCTAACTCATCCGCAAAAACTGATAAAAAAAAAAAAAAAAAAAAAAAAAAAAAAAAAAAAAAAAAAAAAAAAAAAAAAAAAAAAAAAAAAAAAAAAAAAAAAAAAAAAAAAAAAAAAAAAAAAAAAAAAAAAAAAAAAAAAAAAAAAAAAAAAAAAAAAAAAAAAAAAAAAAAAAAAAAAAAAAAAAAAAAAAAAAAAAAAAAAAAAAAAAAAAAAAAAAAAAAAAAAAAAAAAAAAAAAAAAAAAAAAAAAAAAAAAAAAAAAAAAAAAAAAAAAAAAAAAAAAAAAAAAAAAAAAAAAAAAAAAAAAAAAAAAAAAAAAAAAAAAAAAAAAAAAAAAAAAAAAAAAAAAAAAAAAAAAAAAAAAAAAAAAAAAAAAAAAAAAAAAAAAAAAAAAAAAAAAAAAAAAAAAAAAAAAAAAAAAAAAAAAAAAAAAAAAAAAAAAAAAAAAAAAAAAAAAAAAAAAAAAAAAAAAAAAAAAAAAAAAAAAAAAAAAAAAAAAAAAAAAAAAAAAAAAAAAAAAAAAAAAAAAAAAAAAAAAAAAAAAAAAAAAAAAAAAAAAAAAAAAAAAAAAAAAAAAAAAAAAAAAAAAAAAAAAAAAAAAAAAAAAAAAAAAAAAAAAAAAAAAAAAAAAAAAAAAAAAAAAAAAAAAAAAAAAAAAAAAAAAAAAAAAAAAAAAAAAAAAAAAAAAAAAAAAAAAAAAAAAAAAAAAAAAAAAAAAAAAAAAAAAAAAAAAAAAAAAAAAAAAAAAAAAAAAAAAAAAAAAAAAAAAAAAAAAAAAAAAAAAAAAAAAAAAAAAAAAAAAAAAAAAAAAAAAAAAAAAAAAAAAAAAAAAAAAAAAAAAAAAAAAAAAAAAAAAAAAAAAAAAAAAAAAAAAAAAAAAAAAAAAAAAAAAAAAAAAAAAAAAAAAAAAAAAAAAAAAAAAAAAAAAAAAAAAAAAAAAAAAAAAAAAAAAAAAAAAAAAAAAAAAAAAAAAAAAAAAAAAAAAAAAAAAAAAAAAAAAAAAAAAAAAAAAAAAAAAAAAAAAAAAAAAAAAAAAAAAAAAAAAAAAAAAAAAAAAAAAAAAAAAAAAAAAAAAAAAAAAAAAAAAAAAAAAAAAAAAAAAAAAAAAAAAAAAAAAAAAAAAAAAAAAAAAAAAAAAAAAAAAAAAAAAAAAAAAAAAAAAAAAAAAAAAAAAAAAAAAAAAAAAAAAAAAAAAAAAAAAAAAAAAAAAAAAAAAAAAAAAAAAAAAAAAAAAAAAAAAAAAAAAAAAAAAAAAAAAAAAAAAAAAAAAAAAAAAAAAAAAAAAAAAAAAAAAAAAAAAAAAAAAAAAAAAAAAAAAAAAAAAAAAAAAAAAAAAAAAAAAAAAAAAAAAAATTTCAGTTGGGTGTACAAAGTTGTAAGTTGTCCACTAAGATTTGCAGCTGATTGTAGTATAATGTCATTAACATTCTCTACAACTCTGTAGGAGGATTACAAAGTGACAAGCAATGGTTGATTCTGCCTAATCAATGTTGCCACATTAGCTGATTCAATGTCGACTTGTGATATTTCCAAAGCCTGCTGATTACCTTCAAAATAATATGTACAAGGTTTCCCAAGAGTCAAAATTCTCTCAGATTCGAGGTCCAGTTTAGCGAAAGTAGAATTTGTAGAATAGTTATATTTCTTTTACTTTCAAGATAAGCTATTGTCTCCAGATTGACATTATATCTCTTAAGGATCTTCATAAAACACTACTAATCCATTTTATTCTTGAATTTGGATCCAATGATTTTCATCTGATTCATAAGCTCTGAATTGCATCCATATGAAATCGATTATAAAGAATGAGTTGACATAACATTCTGCAGCCACAATATGGCTTCTATTGCAGCTTCATGGCTTTCTGGGGTTATGTCATGCTGGGAACACAAATCAGCTGCCAAACATTCAATTGGGAAGCCCTATATACCGAATCTTGATAGTTTACAAGTTGTAGATAATCTATTTGTGAATACAAGTAATCAACAAAGAAACCAATATTTTGAAAGTTGTTATTTGAAATCTTATTCACCTTTGAAACACCGCAACCGGAATTCAATCTGATCCAGTCCCTAGTAAAATAATTGGAAACACTTCTCAGAACAATTTTTGATAGATCTCTAGAAGCAAACTGCAGGTTAGCATCTTGGAGTACATCTTTTCTTGTGGCAGCTTTAGATGCATCAATCTTTCTCTTTGCTTCATCCGGACTACTGGATGTGCTAGAAGCCCCATGAGAACATATCACAGAGTCAAAAGAAACAGCTAAAGACTCTTGATCAGCCACTTTAGGAAATAAACATTTGCAAAGGTCAATATCTGAAGGAAATGACATATGTGGCCCCAAAACAGAAAGGAGTACACTGCAATATAGAAAGACGACAGTATATTGTCAGCTAAATGCAAACCAAGTAATGTAACAACCAACAAGGTGCATTTAATAAGATTTCTTTTGTTGCGAGAAAAAAAACTAAAAAATAATTTCTTTTTTTTTTACTCTCACATCTTTTTAAATTGTAGTCTTCACCGATCACTTCATTCTCTCTCTTTACATCTCCAAGAATAAGCACTATAAAGTATAAATTATAAAGATGTTAAAGTTTTTTTTATTTTCCCTATGATATTATCATATGCTATTACAGTAGACCTTGGTGCAATAGATTCACGTCTCCATTCAGATTCCACAAAAGGAAGAATGGCAGGCCTTCGTAATGCAGTACGTATAACATTGAATGCAATACAACAGTTCTTCTATTTCTCCAAGTGTATATCATAAGCATCTTCAGAAGTTGTATTCTTTGTTCTAGTAATCACAGGATCAAGGAAGGGTTCTAACATCTCCAAAAGAAATAGAAGCCTATGTTTAAATTCCTACACGGATGGTAAAAGCATCATCTATTTGACTGGAAAGAGTAAGCAAAATTATGCTTGATACTTAAATAGAAGGTCAAACCTTATATTTTGACAGTACATCATCCATATGCCCAAACAAGGCAAGCAAGATATATTTCAAAGCAAGGATTGAAATACTGCTATCGTACCGATAGTTTCAAGGTTGGCTAGGTATGGTATGGTACACGTACCGAACGGTACGCTAATTTAGGTGTAATGGAGTTTAAGATAATACAAATATGACAAAAAAAGAGTTTAAGATAGTTTAAGAGAGTATGAGAATGAAATGGAGTGAAATAGGAGAGAAGAAGGGTTTAAAAACATGAGAAAGGGCTCCGACGGTTAATTTGACCGTTGGAGCACTGTTACTAAGCTATAACGGTCGAAATCGATCTTTACCGAGCTGTGCCGGGCGGTAACGATTGAAATTTTGACCGTTACCCCGTTATAACCTCGTATCGTCTGATACAGGGTGTTTTTATGCATTCAACCCGTATTGGACGATACCATTCGAAATTGTATATCCTTGCTTCAAAGCAACATAAGCACGACTAGCAGATTATGAAACACCTGGTAGGGGCATTATGAACAGAGTCAACCAAACATGAAGCATGAAAATAAGTGCATAATCTGTCATACGGAAGTGTATCAAGATTTTTTTTTCTTTTCTTGAATTTTTATTCAAGAGGAAGTGGATAGAATTTGGATAATAACTGGGGCATTGTGACGAAATTCTCAGTTTCTTGAGCACACACAGATGAAAGATGGATGTCACATATAGGATTCATGAACTAAAAAGTACTAAATGACAGTAACTAGAACTAAAGGACTTGCATTCACAGGATTTGAATAACCAACCATAGCTAATTCCAAATTCACAGGTAGGCCTTATTGTTTCATGCATGAAAAAATCTTGTCCTACATAAGAAAGATGATCCACCATAAGTAAACAACAGGAAATGCTCTTTTCCTCAAATGTGCCTACAGAAAATGTGGCACTAAAAATATTCTATTATAGGTTCTTAGAAGTTAGAATATATGGTTCCATAAAGAAAATATTTTATTGTACCTTAAAAACAATCAGGAGCTAAAACTTCATTAGTCTTAGAAACAACATAGTGAAAGCATGCAAGAGAGCTGTCACATGCATGTTGCTAGCTGCAATGTGTGGAATTCACAAGAGACATTTTCATACTAAAAGTAATAGATGGATCACAAAATACATCTATGATAGGTCATAGAAAGTGTTTTTTGAGTTCATCAGGATGGACATGTTAGCACAATACATGGCCGATCAGCACGGTTTAAACATATGCTGGAATAAGCCTTGTGCTTGATCGTGTGTTCGGGGACATCCTTGGTATAAAACCAAACTCTATGCTAGTATTATACTAGCAGGACATAGTTCGACAATCATCAACCACTACTAGCAAACTTGAAATATTATCATACATCATCAAATGTTGAAACTACATAATGATGCCAACTCTTCTTTTTTACTCTATGATCCAATTCAATAGCTAATTTGGCATTAATTCTATTTTTAGTTTAGAAAAATATTTATTTCACTTTTAGTTTTTTCTTAGTTTTATAGAAGGACATTAATAATCATAACTTTAACAATTGATAAATTATAGAAAAAATTGAGGGTGGGAACAATTATAGGACCATTAAGGGATCTCTAGCAAGGGCCATCAAATGGCACAAATCGACTGAAAAGTAGTTTTCAAATTCAGTGGAAGTAAACAAAAAATTTATTCCTAACACAATAGAAAAAGTGTTAGTACTTTAAAAGAACAAAAAGCGAAAATGCCATACCAAAACAACACAATATTTATACATAATACAAAGAAGATACGATCCCACCAAAATATTTATTTCACTTTTAGTTTTTCTTAGTTTTATAGAAGGACATTAATAATCATAACTTTAACAATTGATAAATTATAGAAAAAAATTGAGGGTGGGAACAATTATAGGACCATTAAGGGATACTCTAGCAAGGGCCATCAAATGGCAACAAAATCGACTGAAAAGTAGTTTTCAAATTCAGTGGAAGTAAAAAAAAAAAAAAAAAAAAAAAAAAAAAAAAAAAAAAAAAAAAAAAAAAAAAAAAAAAAAAAAAAAAAAAAAAAAAAAAAAAAAAAAAAAAAAAAAAAAAAAAAAAAAAAAAAAAAAAAAAAAAAAAAAAAAAAAAAAAAAAAAAAAAAAAAAAAAAAAAAAAAAAAAAAAAAAAAAAAAAAAAAAAAAAAAAAAAAAAAAAAAAAAAAAAAAAAAAAAAAAAAAAAAAAAAAAAAAAAAAAAAAAAAAAAAAAAAAAAAAAAAAAAAAAAAAAAAAAAAAAAAAAAAAAAAAAAAAAAAAAAAAAAAAAAAAAAAAAAAAAAAAAAAAAAAAAAAAAAAAAAAAAAAAAAAAAAAAAAAAAAAAAAAAAAAAAAAAAAAAAAAAAAAAAAAAAAAAAAAAAAAAAAAAAAAAAAAAAAAAAAAAAAAAAAAAAAAAAAAAAAAAAAAAAAAAAAAAAAAAAAAAAAAAAAAAAAAAAAAAAAAAAAAAAAAAAAAAAAAAAAAAAAAAAAAAAAAAAAAAAAAAAAAAAAAAAAAAAAAAAAAAAAAAAAAAAAAAAAAAAAAAAAAAAAAAAAAAAAAAAAAAAAAAAAAAAAAAAAAAAAAAAAAAAAAAAAAAAAAAAAAAAAAAAAAAAAAAAAAAAAAAAAAAAAAAAAAAAAAAAAAAAAAAAAAAAAAAAAAAAAAAAAAAAAAAAAAAAAAAAAAAAAAAAAAAAAAAAAAAAAAAAAAAAAAAAAAAAAAAAAAAAAAAAAAAAAAAAAAAAAAAAAAAAAAAAAAAAAAAAAAAAAAAAAAAAAAAAAAAAAAAAAAAAAAAAAAAAAAAAAAAAAAAAAAAAAAAAAAAAAAAAAAAAAAAAAAAAAAAAAAAAAAAAAAAAAAAAAAAAAAAAAAAAAAAAAAAAAAAAAAAAAAAAAAAAAAAAAAAAAAAAAAAAAAAAAAAAAAAAAAAAAAAAAAAAAAAAAAAAAAAAAAAAAAAAAAAAAAAAAAAAAAAAAAAAAAAAAAAAAAAAAAAAAAAAAAAAAAAAAAAAAAAAAAAAAAAAAAAAAAAAAAAAAAAAAAAAAAAAAAAAAAAAAAAAAAAAAAAAAAAAAAAAAAAAAAAAAAAAAAAAAAAAAAAAAAAAAAAAAAAAAAAAAAAAAAAAAAAAAAAAAAAAAAAAAAAAAAAAAAAAAAAAAAAAAAAAAAAAAAAAAAAAAAAAAAAAAAAAAAAAAAAAAAAAAAAAAAAAAAAAAAAAAAAAAAAAAAAAAAAAAAAAAAAAAAAAAAAAAAAAAAAAAAAAAAAAAAAAAAAAAAAAAAAAAAAAAAAAAAAAAAAAAAAAAAAAAAAAAAAAAAAAAAAAAAAAAAAAAAAAAAAAAAAAAAAAAAAAAAAAAAAAAAAAAAAAAAAAAAAAAAAAAAAAAAAAAAAAAAAAAAAAAAAAAAAAAAAAAAAAAAAAAAAAAAAAAGCGAAAATGCCATACCAAACAATATTTATACATAATACAAAGAAGATACGATCCCAACAAAATATTTATATTTTATTTTTTTAACAACTATTCATTTATACCACAACAGAACAATTGCCTCTGAACTTCAAAGTCTTTGTTATGTTAGGACTATGATGTTCAAATCAAATAACATTTTTCTCAGAATGAGAAGATTATTTCAAAAGAAAATTAGTGCTTGATAATTTGACCATCCACAATAAATCACAATGTATTGACTACAGAAAAGTCAGATCTGCACCAAGAAATGACCAAGTACTCATGATAGTTTTAATTGCTTATGTTAGATAATTCACCAAACATTGTTTATATATTTTCATGATGAATAGGTTAATGATGATGAATAATGATTTATATACATCTGCATATTCTAACATTAAATAAATACCAAATTTTGTCACATTAAATAGTGAACATTATACATTGATACATGCTCATATCCATCATATCAATATCTTGCACTTGTATCCATGACTTCATAACCAACCAACCAACCAACCAACCAACCAACCAACCAACCAACCAACCAACCAACCAACCAACCAACCAACCAACCAACCAACCAACCAACCAACCAACCAACCAACCAACCAACCAACCAACCAACCAACCAACCAACCAACCAACCAACCAACCAACCAACCAACCAACCAACCAACCAACCAACCAACCAACCAACCAACCAACCAACCAACCAACCAACCAACCAACCAACCAACCAACCAACCAACCAACCAACCAACCAAACGAGCATTCATTATAATAAAGAATTAAACCTTCATAACAGTAATAAAAGTAAGAAGAATGATGAAATTACTTGAATAACACTAAGAGGTCCTTCAGAAGTTTAATTGCAAGATCAACCTGAAAAAGGGTCAATGTAGTTACAAAAATACAAGTTGTTGACTTAATATATAAACTTATTATAGGAAAAGATGAAACCTTTGCAGTAATTGTATATATCCATGGTGATAATGGTCCAAAGCATAAATCAATCAATACACATGTTGCTTTTGCCTAAAGATTAAAAAATAAATGCTTACTTAGAAAGCCAAAAAGTAAGTTGTCTATTTATAATTAAACTTGGTATGAAACCAACAAACACGAGATGATAAGAATGAAGATAGATAGCCCACACAAGCATGAAGAAGAAGATGATGACATTGTTATCCAGGTGATATTCAGGTTCTTCCTTTTTTTCCTATTTCTTTCTTCGTCTTCTCCCTCGATCACCATCGATAATAACACCTCAATCAATGACGATAATGCCTCAATCGACAGCACCACTCGGTAGCGAGCGGTCCGTATACTGGTCTGCTGACGGACCGATATGTACCGCCCGGTACGAGCGGTATCATTCGGTATTGCAGACCTTGATTTAAAGAACTGAAGGGCACTTTAAATGTCAGAATTAGGAACAAAAAACTCTATTTCTCATAATAACTAGAGACGTCAATATATGTTGCATCAATTTATTGTGACAGACTAGTCTTACCATGAAACAGTTAGGATCATGCTTATGAGTACTAACATGTTTTCAACACTGACTTTTTATGGCCTTAAGCAACCCTCCACCTTTTTCATTCGGGCTTGGGACCGACATTGGCGGTGTTAAAACATTAGTACTCATAACAAGAAATCAAGTAAAGAAACTAATTTTCTTTGAGAAAGATAAAAATTGAAACACCTAGCAGGAATTTAAAAGTGACAATTGTAGATCCGAAAAATAAGTATACTTTTGTCTAATTAGACAACAAAGAGGCCTTTGAATCATGGCACTACTCGCTTTTTTAAACCTAACAATGAGAAACATAACCATCTCTGAACATATCACTAACCTATGACACAACGACTTCCAATGCAGAAAATCCTAGAGAAAAAGAAGTTCTCGAATGAGGTATTCACATCAACATAATAACTCTACTAGATTGAACATGTTTCATCTTGTTTACAACTAAGCAAAAATTTATTTACGTCTAACACATATTTATATAAGATAAATTTGTCCCTCCTAACCTTGCCTCCTGCCTAACCTTGCCTCCTGCCTAACATTCAAGGTGAGAACATTTTTCATTAACCTGATCTATTGGTACTCCATTTGTGCTAAGGAAACCCAACTATATAAATATTTATCCTATTTGTTTCGGGAAAGATGTAATCTTTGTGCAACTTTTGTTCAATTTTCAGATCCATATATCAACTGGATAGCTTGTCCTAATATATTAATGAGGGAATGCCTTAGAAGATCAATAGATAGCTCCAATAACAAGTGTACTAAAATAAAAAAATCAAAAATTAAGAAAATATGGGGAGACTGGAAGACTCTTTCAGATAATAATTTATATAAAAAAGATAATTAAATTGATCACACTATCAAGGACTTGAGTTAAAGAGACATATTGTAATACAAAAAAAATGTTCAAATTTTGTCACACCATCGAGGTATTAAATTATATACTTTTTCTTGTTGTGATCAATTGTAACTTTTATTTCAGCATATCCTAAGAGTTTTGCAAGAATATGTAGAATTTTTGAAACTTGAATAATAAAATGTAAACTATCCGTCCGACCCATTATTTGCTTACTTTTGTCTAGATTAGTTGACATAAACTAATTAGACTACATCTTGTTTCTGTAGGATTTCATTACAATACATACATTTTTAGTTTAGCAACTTAAGATCCAATATACAAAAGTCAAAAACTTATAATGAATAACAAATATATGTTCAGGACAAGAATTATAATGAATAACAAATATATGTTCAGGACAAGAATTATAATGAATAATAAAATGTAAACTATCCGTCCGACCCATTATTTGCTTACTTTTGTCTAGATTAGTTGACATAAACTAATTAGACTACATCTTGTTTCTGTAGGATTTCATTACAATACATACATTTTTAGTTTAGCAACTTAAGATCCAATATACAAAAGTCAAAAACTTATAATGAATAATAAAATGTAAACTATCCGTCCGACCCATTATTTGCTTACTTTTGTCTAGATTAGTTGACATAAACTAATTAGACTACATCTTGTTTCTGTAGGATTTCATTACAATACATACATTTTTAGTTTAGCAACTTAAGATCCAATATACAAAAGTCAAAAACTTATAATGAATAATAAAATGTAAACTATCCGTCCGACCCATTATTTGCTTACTTTTGTCTAGATTAGTTGACATAAACTAATTAGACTACATCTTGTTTCTGTAGGATTTCATTACAATACATACATTTTTAGTTTAGCAACTTAAGATCCAATATACAAAAGTCAAAAACTTATAATGAATAATAAAATGTAAACTATCCGTCCGACCCATTATTTGCTTACTTTTGTCTAGATTAGTTGACATAAACTAATTAGACTACATCTTGTTTCTGTAGGATTTCATTACAATACATACATTTTTAGTTTAGCAACTTAAGATCCAATATACAAAAGTCAAAAACTTATAATGAATAATAAAATGTAAACTATCCGTCCGACCCATTATTTGCTTACTTTTGTCTAGATTAGTTGACATAAACTAATTAGACTACATCTTGTTTCTGTAGGATTTCATTACAATACATACATTTTTAGTTTAGCAACTTAAGATCCAATATACAAAAGTCAAAAACTTATAATGAATAATAAAATGTAAACTATCCGTCCGACCCATTATTTGCTTACTTTTGTCTAATTAGACAACAAAGAGGCCTTTGAATCATGGCACTACTCGCTTTTTTAAACCTAACAATGAGAAACATAACCATCTCTGAACATATCACTAACCTATGACACAACGACTTCCAATGCAGAAAATCCTAGAGAAAAAAAAATTCTCGATTGAGGCATTCACATCAACATAATAACTCTACTAGATTGAACATATTTCATCTTGTTTACAACTAAGCAAAAATTTATTTACATCTAACACATATTTATATAAGATAAATTTGTCCATTTAAATTTGTCCCTCCTAACCTTGCCTCCTGCCTAACATTCAAGGTGAGAACATTTTTCATTAACCTGATCTATTGGTACTCCATTTGTGCTAAGGAAACCCAACTAATAAATTTTGTATTTCTGTATTATATCACTGCATATCATATAAGTTCAATTGGAAAAATTAGTACCAATATTCAATTCATTCTTGGAAAGTATATGAAAAGCAAAAACAACTACATACAAACATAGCATATGAGTTCAAGAGGGATGAGCATAGGGGTCAGAACTTAAGTTTTGATACCATATTACATGGAAAAAAAAAAAAAAAAAAAAAAAAAAAAAAAAAAAAAAAAAAAAAAAAAAAAAAAAAAAAAAAAAAAAAAAAAAAAAAAAAAAAAAAAAAAAAAAAAAAAAAAAAAAAAAAAAAAAAAAAAAAAAAAAAAAAAAAAAAAAAAAAAAAAAAAAAAAAAAAAAAAAAAAAAAAAAAAAAAAAAAAAAAAAAAAAAAAAAAAAAAAAAAAAAAAAAAAAAAAAAAAAAAAAAAAAAAAAAAAAAAAAAAAAAAAAAAAAAAAAAAAAAAAAAAAAAAAAAAAAAAAAAAAAAAAAAAAAAAAAAAAAAAAAAAAAAAAAAAAAAAAAAAAAAAAAAAAAAAAAAAAAAAAAAAAAAAAAAAAAAAAAAAAAAAAAAAAAAAAAAAAAAAAAAAAAAAAAAAAAAAAAAAAAAAAAAAAAAAAAAAAAAAAAAAAAAAAAAAAAAAAAAAAAAAAAAAAAAAAAAAAAAAAAAAAAAAAAAAAAAAAAAAAAAAAAAAAAAAAAAAAAAAAAAAAAAAAAAAAAAAAAAAAAAAAAAAAAAAAAAAAAAAAAAAAAAAAAAAAAAAAAAAAAAAAAAAAAAAAAAAAAAAAAAAAAAAAAAAAAAAAAAAAAAAAAAAAAAAAAAAAAAAAAAAAAAAAAAAAAAAAAAAAAAAAAAAAAAAAAAAAAAAAAAAAAAAAAAAAAAAAAAAAAAAAAAAAAAAAAAAAAAAAAAAAAAAAAAAAAAAAAAAAAAAAAAAAAAAAAAAAAAAAAAAAAAAAAAAAAAAAAAAAAAAAAAAAAAAAAAAAAAAAAAAAAAAAAAAAAAAAAAAAAAAAAAAAAAAAAAAAAAAAAAAAAAAAAAAAAAAAAAAAAAAAAAAAAAAAAAAAAAAAAAAAAAAAAAAAAAAAAAAAAAAAAAAAAAAAAAAAAAAAAAAAAAAAAAAAAAAAAAAAAAAAAAAAAAAAAAAAAAAAAAAAAAAAAAAAAAAAAAAAAAAAAAAAAAAAAAAAAAAAAAAAAAAAAAAAAAAAAAAAAAAAAAAAAAAAAAAAAAAAAAAAAAAAAAAAAAAAAAAAAAAAAAAAAAAAAAAAAAAAAAAAAAAAAAAAAAAAAAAAAAAAAAAAAAAAAAAAAAAAAAAAAAAAAAAAAAAAAAAAAAAAAAAAAAAAAAAAAAAAAAAAAAAAAAAAAAAAAAAAAAAAAAAAAAAAAAAAAAAAAAAAAAAAAAAAAAAAAAAAAAAAAAAAAAAAAAAAAAAAAAAAAAAAAAAAAAAAAAAAAAAAAAAAAAAAAAAAAAAAAAAAAAAAAAAAAAAAAAAAAAAAAAAAAAAAAAAAAAAAAAAAAAAAAAAAAAAAAAAAAAAAAAAAAAAAAAAAAAAAAAAAAAAAAAAAAAAAAAAAAAAAAAAAAAAAAAAAAAAAAAAAAAAAAAAAAAAAAAAAAAAAAAAAAAAAAAAAAAAAAAAAAAAAAAAAAAAAAAAAAAAAAAAAAAAAAAAAAAAAAAAAAAAAAAAAAAAAAAAAAAAAAAAAAAAAAAAAAAAAAAAAAAAAAAAAAAAAAAAAAAAAAAAAAAAAAAAAAAAAAAAAAAAAAAAAAAAAAAAAAAAAAAAAAAAAAAAAAAAAAAAAAAAAAAAAAAAAAAAAAAAAAAAAAAAAAAAAAAAAAAAAAAAAAAAAAAAAAAAAAAAAAAAAAAAAAAAAAAAAAAAAAAAAAAAAAAAAAAAAAAAAAAAAAAAAAAAAAAAAAAAAAAAAAAAAAAAAAAAAAAAAAAAAAAAAAAAAAAAAAAAAAAAAAAAAAAAAAAAAAAAAAAAA
>PYDT01000628.1:0-20000 GCA_004837865.1 Musa balbisiana
GATACTAGGGGGTCTGGGGGTAGTATTACTTACCAATCCTATTTATTCTGCTTTTTCGTTGGGATTGGTTCTTGTTTGTATATCCTTATTCTACATTCCATCGAACTCTTTTTTTGTAGCTGCCGCACAGCTACTTATTTATGTGGGAGCCGTAAATGTCTTAATCATATTTGCGGTAATGTTCATGAATGGTTCAGAATATTCCAATGATTCGTATTTTTGGACCATTGGAGATGGAGTCACTTCACTGGTTTGTACAAGTATTCTTTTTTCACTAATTACTACTATACCAGATACGTCATGGTACGGAATTATTTGGACTACAAGATCAAACCAGATTATAGAACAGGACCTAATAAGTAACGTTCAACAAATTGGGATTCATTTATCGACAGATTTTTATCTTCCCTTTGAACTAATTTCTATAATTCTTTTAGTTTCCTTGATAGGTGCAATTACTATGGCTCGCCAATAATAAATACTTAGAATTTTAAAAGAATTAAAAAGTTTTTAGAATTAGAAGTTCTAAATAAATAAAAAATCGAATCGCTTGAATTGTTCATATTGAAATGAATCGAGATTGATAAGGAGTTAGTCAATGATGTTCGAGCATGTACTTTTTTTGAGTGTTTATTTTATTTTCTATCGGTCTCTATGGATTGATCACAAGTCGAAACATGGTTAGAGCACTTATGTGTCTTGAGCTTATACTAAATTCGGTTAATATTAATCTTGTAACATTTTCTGATATATTTGATAGTCGCCAATTAAAAGGAAACATTTTCTCAATCTTTATTATAGCTGTTGCAGCTGCTGAAGCAGCTATTGGTCTAGCTATTGTTTCGTCGATTCATCGAAACAGAAAATCAACTCGTATCAATCAATCGAATTTGTTGAATAATTAGTGATAATTATCATGATCATATATTGAATAATCAGTTATAATGATCATATAAATCAAGACACCGCACAACATGATAAAGCATAAGAAAATAAAAATTAAATTGGAATATTTTTCTATTCTTTTTCTATTCTTTCACTTTCATATTCCATTAATGGAAAATAATTATATTCTTAATTTTATTGGTATTATAATTTTTTTATTTCGTTTTTTATTTGTTTATTTTATTTAGTTTTAATGTATTTTAATTTTAATGTATTTTAATTTTAATGTATTTTAATTTTAATGTATTTTAATTTTAATGTATTTTAATTTTAATGTATTTTAATTTTAATGTATTTTAATTTTAATGTATTTTAATTTTAATGTATTTTAATTTTAATGTATTTTAATTTTAATGTATTTTAATTTTAATGTATTTTAATTTTAATGTATTTTAATTTTAATGTATTTTAATTTTAATGTATTTTAATTTTAATGTATTTTAATTTTAATGTATTTTAATTTTAATGTATTTTAATTTTAATGTATTTTAATTTTAATGTATTTTAATTTTAATGTATTTTAATTTTAATGTATTTTAATTTTAATGTATTTTAATTTTAATGTATTTTAATTTTAATGTATTTTAATTTTAATGTATTTTAATTTTAATGTATTTTAATTTTAATGTATTTTAATTTTAATGTATTTTAATTTTAATGTATTTTAATTTTAATGTATTTTAATTTTAATGTATTTTAATTTTAATGTATTTTAATTTTAATGTATTTTAATTTTAATGTATTTTAATTTTAATGTATTTTAATTTTAATGTATTTTAATTTTAATGTATTTTAATTTTAATGTATTTTAATTTTAATGTATTTTAATTTTAATGTATTTTAATTTTAATGTATTTTAATTTTAATGTATTTTAATTTTAATGTATTTTAATTTTAATGTATTTTAATTTTAATGTATTTTAATTTTAATGTATTTTAATTTTAATGTATTTTAATTTTAATGTATTTTAATTTTAATGTATTTTAATTTTAATGTATTTTAATTTTAATGTATTTTAATTTTAATGTATTTTAATTTTAATGTATTTTAATTTTAATGTATTTTAATTTTAATGTATTTTAATTTTAATGTATTTTAATTTTAATGTATTTTAATTTTAATGTATTTTAATTTTAATGTATTTTAATTTTAATGTATTTTAATTTTAATGTATTTTAATTTTAATGTATTTTAATTTTAATGTATTTTAATTTTAATGTATTTTAATTTTAATGTATTTTAATTTTAATGTATTTTAATTTTAATGTATTTTAATTTTAATGTATTTTAATTTTAATGTATTTTAATTTTAATGTATTTTAATTTTAATGTATTTTAATTTTAATGTATTTTAATTTTAATGTATTTTAATTTTAATGTATTTTAATTTTAATGTATTTTAATTTTAATGTATTTTAATTTTAATGTATTTTAATTTTAATGTATTTTAATTTTAATGTATTTTAATTTTAATGTATTTTAATTTTAATGTATTTTAATTTTAATGTATTTTAATTTTAATGTATTTTAATTTTAATGTATTTTAATTTTAATGTATTTTAATTTTAATGTATTTTAATTTTAATGTATTTTAATTTTAATGTATTTTAATTTTAATGTATTTTAATTTTAATGTATTTTAATTTTAATGTATTTTAATTTTAATGTATTTTAATTAATGATTATTGTATTTTTAATTGTATTATATAATAATATACTGTTATTGTTGATTATATCATAATATAAAATTATACCTGTATAATATTATAACTATTATATAATAATATACTGTATATTATTATAACATTATTAATAATATAATTAAAATTTAATTTTAATGTATTTTAATTTTAATGTATTTTAATTTTAATGTATTTTAATTTTAATGTATTTTAATTTTAATGTATTTTAATTTTAATGTATTTTAATTTTAATGTATTTTAATTTTAATGTATTTTAATTTTAATGTATTTTAATTTTAATGTATTTTAATTTTAATGTATTTTAATTTTAATGTATTTTAATTTTAATGTATTTTAATTTTAATGTATTTTAATTTTAATGTATTTTAATTTTAATGTATTTTAATTTTAATGTATTTTAATTTTAATGTATTTTAATTTTAATGTATTTTAATTTTAATGTATTTTAATTTTAATGTATTTTAATTTTAATGTATTTTAATTTTAATGTATTTTAATTTTAATGTATTTTAATTTTAATGTATTTTAATTTTAATGTATTTTAATTTTAATGTATTTTAATTTTAATGTATTTTAATTTTAATGTATTTTAATTTTAATGTATTTTAATTTTAATGTATTTTAATTTTAATAAACCACTGCTTCGTCTGGTGTCTATAATATAAATACTAATTTTCTACCAGATTGAAAATTTTTGATGTTCAAACCTGGAATTTATAGATCCAATGTCACATTCAGTAAAAATTTATGATACATGTATAGGGTGTACTCAATGTGTACGAGCCTGCCCCACAGATGTATTGGAAATGATACCTTGGGACGGATGTAAAGCTAAGCAAATTGCTTCCGCACCAAGAACCGAGGACTGTGTGGGTTGTAAGAGATGTGAATCCGCCTGTCCAACGGATTTTTTGAGTGTCCGTGTTTATTTATCATATGAAACAACTCGCAGCATGGGTCTAGGTTATTGATACGTTACAAAAAAATCCACTTGAATCAATTGATTCCTCTTTACCGACAAAAGCCCGTACTCGAGAAAATATATTATTCTATTCCGAGCACGGGTTTTTCTGGTCAAAACGTATCTTGTCTTTATAACGAGTTATTTTCCTTGGTTAACAATACTTGTTGTTTTGCCGATATCCGTCGGTTCTTCCATTTTCTTTCTTCCTCATAAAGGAAATAAGATGTTTAGATGGTATGCTATATGTATATGCTCGTTGGAGCTCCTTCTAACGACCTATGTTTTCTGTTATCATTTCCAATTGGACGATCCATTAACCCAATTGGAGGAAGATTTAAAATGGATAGATATTTTTGATTTTCACTGGAAACTGGGAATCGATGGGCTTTCCATAGGACCTATTTTACTGACAGGATTTATCACTACTTTAGCTACCTTAGCGGCTTGGCCAGTTACTCGAAATTCGCGATTGTTCTATTTTCTCATGTTAGCAATGTACAGCGGTCAGATAGGATTATTTTCTTCTCGAGACCTTTTACTTTTTTTCATGCTGTGGGAGTTAGAATTAATTCCTGTTTATTTACTTTTATCCATGTGGGGAGGAAAGAAACGTCTCTACTCGGCCACAAAGTTTATTTTGTACACTGCGGGGGGCTCCATTTTTCTCTTAATAGGAGTTCTAGGTATGGGTTTATATGGCCCTAATGAACCCACATTAGATTTTTCAAAATTAACTAATCAATCATATCCTGTGGCATTGGAAATAATATTATATTTTGGATTCCTTATTGCTTATGCTGTCAAATCGCCGATTATACCCCTACATACGTGGTTACCAGATACCCATGGAGAAGCACATTACAGTACATGTATGCTTCTAGCTGGAATCTTATTAAAAATGGGCGCATATGGACTTATTCGGATCAACATGGAATTATTACCCCACGCTCATTCTATATTTTCTCCCTGGTTGGTAATAGTGGGAACGATTCAAATAATCTATGCAGCTTCAACCTCTCTCGGTCAACGGAATTTAAAAAAAGAATAGCCTATTCCTCTGTATCTCACATGGGTTTCACAATTATAGGAATTGGTTCTATAACCGGAATGGGACTCAACGGTGCCATTTTACAAATACTCTCTCATGGATTTATTGGTGCTGCGCTTTTTTTCTTGGCAGGAACGAGTTGTGATAGAATACGTCTTGTTTATCTCGACGAAATGGGGGGGATATCGATCCCAATGCCAAAACTATTTACCATGTTCAGTAGTTTTTCGATGGCTTCTCTTGCATTGCCAGGAATGAGTGGTTTTGTTGCGGAATTATTAGTATTTTTTGGAATAATTACTAGTCCAAAATACCTTTTAATGCCCAAAATGCTAATTACTTTTGTAATGGCAATTGGAATGATATTAACTCCTATTTATTTATTATCTATGTTACGTCAGATGTTCTATGGATACAAGCTATTCAATGTTCCAAACTCTAATTTTGCGGATTCTGGACCACGAGAACTATTTGTTTCAATCTGTATCTTTCTACCCGTAATAGGTATTGGTATTTATCCGGATTTCGTTCTCTCGCTATCAGTTGACAGGGTGCAAGCTATCCTATCTAATTACTTTCATCGATAGTCTTTCATTAATAATACGGAAATCGAATTTTTGTCTTTGATTTTGAGATTTTTAAAATCGTTCGCTGTACAATGCAAAAGAACAAAGTGAATTAGAATTGTAATGAGATGCATTTTTAGTTTTTGAGAACCGTTTTGAATAAGGAATGATTCAAACGGTTCTCAAAAACTCGCACAAACAAGAAGCTTTATATATATATATGGGATGATGTTCTTATGTATTCTTTATGTAGTTTATTCAATTATTTATCTGTGTAGTTTATTCAAGTAGATGTTAATGTGAATGAACCATAACTATGTAGACCTATTCCTAATAGATTGATTCCAAAATAACATATCCAAATTATAAGAAATCCTATAGAAGCCACAAGTGCCGAATTCGTACTTTTCAAACTTTGATTTGTTCTACTTCTAATATGTATTCTAGTTCTAGTATGTAAATAAATCGCGAATATGGTCCAAGTAATAAAAGCCCAAGTTTCTTTGGGGTCCCAATTCCAATAAGATCCCCATGCCTCATTAGCCCATACTGCTCCACAAAGAATGCCTATGGTTAAAAGGTAAATCCTAAACTAATGACACGATAACTCCAATAATCCAAACGTTGAGTCAATTGATATTTATAATAATTTCGAAATGAAAGAAAAGAAGTGTTTTTAAAAACACTTCTTTTTTCATTCAAATATTGAATCTCACCAAAGAAAAATGGCTTAATTAAGAAATTATTACCTTTACAAAAAATATCGATGTTTTTTCGAAATGTAATGACTAGAAGAGCGACTGATAATAATGATCCGCATAAAAGAGCTGCATAGCTTAATAACATCATACTTACGTGCATCATTAACCACTGAGATTGTAGAGCAGGTACTAATATTGCGGATTGATGCATTTCAGTTAAAAAACCCGACGTGGCAAAGCCTTGTGTAAAAATGGTACTTGGTGCGGTTATTGTGCTTAAATCATTTTTATGGTTCCCCATCTTGGAAATCATATGAATAATGGAGAAACTACACGAAAGGAAGATTAATGACTCGTATAAATTACTTAATGGAAAATGTCCTGAAGAAACCCAACGAGAAACTAATAATCCTGTTATAGAGAAAAAAGTGGCTATCATCCCTTTTTCCAATGAATCACGCAATCCTACGATTTCGCGGACTAATAAGATCATTAAATGAATCGTAATCACAATTGAAATTATCGAAAAAGAGATATGAGTTAATATATGTTCTAAAGTTGTAAATATCATAAAAGGGGGGGTCCCATTAGAGAATTGAAATCGAGAATTGAATACATTATAGGATTCGTTGTGTCTCTTTTAGAGGATTTATTTTCTAGGATTTATAGGATGCCGCCACTCGGACTCGAACCGAGATGCTCTAGCACTGCTTCCTAAGAGCAGCGTGTCTACCAATTTCACCATGGCGGCTTACTTGAAATAATAATAGTCAATTCACGTTGAATCGTCGAGAATCAAGGATTCAATATAGTTTAGTAAACATTAGAATCGATAAATAAAGATTCATTTAAATTCCTATTTTAATCTCTATTCAATCCTATTTGAATCTATATTCAAAAAAATAATCTTTAGTTGGGATCATTGTAAGTTTAGTTTTAATAATAAACTTTCGCGTACTAGAAACTAAGTTCTTCCAAAACAGTTAGAACTCAATAGTTTTGTTGTCGGTCGAGGTTTGAGGTATAGAACTAAGAATTGTTCCTTTTCTATTTTTTGATTCGTTTTTTATTTATCCGATTTTATTTCATAGATTCAAACAAAATGAAAAAGAT
Organism: Musa balbisiana; assembly: GCA_004837865.1. Lineage (NCBI taxonomy): Eukaryota > Viridiplantae > Streptophyta > Magnoliopsida > Zingiberales > Musaceae > Musa > Musa balbisiana. The sequence continues at coordinate 7,042 of PYDT01000628.1, forward strand.
TTTTTTTTCAATGAAGAAAATTAAATAACCAGGATTAAAATTTCATATGTATAACAATTTCATCACTAAATCAAAAGAATTTGAAATTTTCTAACGATTTCGACACCTTAGTATCATTCCTTAGTACCATTAGAGTATTAATACTCTTCATTATATATATAATGGTAAGATTTACCAAACAAATTTGGTTTTTGTTAGGCATATAAGAAACAAAAGAATTTTCATTTCTATCGTAATCATACTCTACTTTTCACAATAGAAAAATATTTTTCTATTGTGAAAAGTAGATAGAAAAAATATTCAGAATTCGATATACATACCTTTATTCTACATACCACATCTACATACTACAACAGCTAGTTCTAACTCATATTGATATTGAAGAGTTCAATACATTAATTAATGTGAATCGTTCATCTTAAAAATTCGAAGTTCTTCGAGTATGTCAATTCCGATTATTCCAAGACTTTATTATTTGTTTGTTGCACAAAAAAACTTTTTGAACGTCCGGTGGAAACCGATTTAGCTAAGGAAAAAGCCTTTACTGCAGCTAAAAATCCTTTTTTTTTCCAAATATTTTTACGAATACGTTTTTTTTGACATAGAAGTACGCTTTTTGGGGACTGCCATTCAAAAAGGGTTACCAGTTTTTATCGTTGTATGTGAAAGACATGTATTGTTTTGTTCAAAATGGATTGTTCCTTTTAGTCATTATCTATACTTATTCCCTGGTAGAATAGTTTTTTAAAAAGCATTTTCAAATATATTTAAAACCTATTAAAACATATAATTTTATTAAAACATATTATTAAAACATATATATTAAAACCAAAACAAACATATAATATATGTATTAATTACGCATATGTATGCATCACATATCACATATACAACAAACACTAGGGATAAAAAATACAAGTAGAAGAAAGGAAGGAAATTTTTTTTGGAAAAAGAGTTTTTTCTATTAATTGATTAAGCGCAGAGTGCTATGTTTGTCATTCAAATTACAATTCAAACTAGTAGTTAATCTGTTAAACAAGATATTTCATTACCCAATAAAGATAACCTCAGTCATCTTTATTTCAGTTCTATACGAAGTAAGGAGTATCTTCCGATGAACATAAGTTTTCCTTATTGTATTGGAATCCAATCAAAACATAAGTTTTCCTTATTGTATTGGAATCCAATCAAAACATAAGTTTTCCTTATTGTATTGGAATCGAATCCAATCAATCAGTTTCAGAAGGAGTTACAGAGGGAGTTAGGGAATTACTATAAAAAATGAACAAATAGGATAACTAGGTCCTTTTTATTTAAATTAAATATGGATCATAGTATCTATATTAGAATCAAGTACTCCTTTTGATATAACTCTTTTTTATTATTATACTATTTTTCTTATTATACTATATAATATGGCTATAAATTACCAGAATAGAATATTCTACTAAGACTAGACTAGAATAGTAGAATGATTAAAGATTTCATTTTGTTTTCTTATGGAACATACATATCAATATGCATGGATAATACCTTTTCTTCCACTTCCAGTTACTGTGTCAATAGGATTTGGACTTCTACTGATTCCGACAGCAACAAAAAATATTCGTCGTATATGGGCTTTTACTAGTGTTTTACTGTTAAGTATAGTTATGGGGTTTTCAGCCAATTTATCTATTCAACAAATACATGGAAGTTCCATCTATCAATATCTATGGTCTTGGACCATCAATAATGATTTTTCCTTAGAGTTCGGATATTTGATCGACCCACTTAGTTCTATTATGTCAATACTAATTACTACTGTTGGAATCTTGGTTCTTATTTATAGTGACAATTATATGTCTCACGATCAAGGATATCTGAGATTTTTTGCTTATATGAGTTTTTTCAATGCTTCCATGTTGGGATTAGTTACCAGTTCCAATTTGATACAAATTTATATTTTTTGGGAACTGGTGGGGATGTGTTCCTATTTATTAATAGGATTTTGGTTCACACGACCGACTGCAGCAAGTGCTTGTCAAAAAGCTTTTGTAACTAATCGTGTAGGGGATTTTGGTTTATTATTAGGAATTTTAGGTTTTTATTGGATAACAGGTAGTTTAGAATTTCGGGATTTGTTCGAAATAACTAATAACTTGATCCATAATAATGGGGTCAGTTCTTTATTTGCTACTTTGTGTGCCTCTTTATTATTCATTGGTGCAGTTGCTAAATCCGCACAATTCCCCCTTCACGTATGGTTACCCGATGCCATGGAAGGACCCACTCCCATCTCGGCTCTTATACACGCTGCTACTATGGTAGCAGCAGGAATTTTTCTTGTAGCTCGACTTCTTCCTATTTTCATAGCTATACCTTACGTAATGAATTTCATATCTTTAATAGGTGTAATAACAGTACTACTAGGAGCTACTTTGGCTCTTGCTCAAAGAGATATAAAAAGAAGTTTAGCCTATTCTACAATGTCTCAATTGGGTTATATTATGTTAGCTCTAGGTATAGGTTCTTATCGAGCTGCTTTATTCCATTTGATCACTCATGCCTATTCTAAAGCTTTATTGTTTTTGGGATCCGGATCTATTATTCATTCAATGGAACCTATTGTCGGATATTCGCCAGAAAAAAGTCAGAATATGGCTCTTATGGGTGGTTTAAGAAGATATGTTCCAATTACAAGAACTACTTTTTTATTAGGTACACTTTCTATTTGCGGTATTCCACCTCTTGCTTGTTTTTGGTCCAAAGATGAAATTCTTAATGATAGTTGGTTGTATTCACCAATTTTCGCAATAATAGCTTGTTTCACAGCAGGATTGACTGCATTTTATATGTTTCGGGTGTATTTACTTACCTTTGATGGACATTTGCGCGTTCATTTTCAAGATTACAGTAGCACAAAAATAGTTCGTCCTATTCAATATCTCTATGGGGAAAGGAGGTACCCCAAGCAGTCAATAGAAATTTACCTTTATCAACAATGAATAATAAGGTCTTCTTTTTTTCAAAGGATATGTATAAATTTGATAATAATCTAAAAAAATGCATACGATACTTTAATACTTCTTTCGAAAAAAAGTACACTTACATGTACCCTCGCGAAGTGGACAATACTATGCTATTTCCTCTGCTTATATTGGTATTATTTACTTTGTTTGTTGGATCAATAGGAATTCATTTTGATCAAGGAGTAATAGATTTGGATATATTATCCAAATGGTTAACTCCACTCACAAACCTTTTCCATCCAAATTCGAGTAATTCTGTGGACTGGTATGAATTTTTTACAAATGCAATTTTTTCAGTAAGTATAGCTATTTCCGGACTATTCATAGCATATATCTTATATGGGTCTGCTTATTCATTTTTACGGAATTTGAACTTTATCAATTCATTTGTAAAAGGTGGTCCTAAAAGAATTATCTTGGACCAAATCAAAAATGGGATATACAATTGGTCATATAATCGTGGTTACATAGACATTTTTTATACTAGGGTTTTTACCATGGGTATAAGGGGATTAACCGAACTAACTCAGTTTTTTGATAGATATATAATTGATGGAATTACAAATGGGGTTGGCATTGCAAGTTTTTTTATAGGGGAAGGAATCAAATCTATGGGAGGTGGACGAATCTCTTCTTATCTATTCTTTTATTTATTTTATGCATCAATATCGTTATTCATTTTTTTATTTTTTTTATAATTTTTTTTTTTTTTTTATGTAGAAATATCTCTTTTTTTTATACCTTACATTATCTCTATTACTAATCCTTTGTGCACTTTGGTGTTCCTAACCGTCCACTGATTTTTGATTGATCTACGGCATGGTAATAAATACAAGACAGTAATGAAAACTCCATACAGTTGATCTTTTACACCCGCTTCAAGATATGATGACTAATGAAAGAATCTTAATCTTGGGGTAAACAGTTTACACTGCTTATGTTTACTTCAACTTTATTCTTGTACATATGAAATGAGATTTTATCTTCTTACTGCAAACTTCTAAGTTGTTTTGTTTCACTCATATAACTATCTGGTTTAACTCATTGACCCGAATGATGAATAAAAAATAAAATACCTATTCAATACATTACATTCAACTTCTTTCCTTTACTTCTAGGAAAGAAGTATAAAGTTCATGTTCAACGAATCACACGTAGAGATATTGATAACACACATAGAGTTAATGGTATTTCATAACTAATAGATTGAGCAGCAGCTCGTAGACCACCTGAAAAGGAATATTTATTATTCGATCCGTATCCTGACATAAGAAGCCCAATAGGAGCAATACTTGAAATGGCGACCCATAAAAAAACACCTATACTGAGATCGGCTAAAATGAGGCGATACCCAAAAGGAATTACTAAATAACTTAGTAGAATTGATATGACCACTATAGACGGTCCAATACTAAACAAACGAACATCTCCTCTAGATGGGAGAAGGTCTTCTTTAAAAAGTAGTTTAGTTCCATCTGCTAGAGCTTGAAGAATTCCCAAGGGGCCGGCATATTCAGGCCCAATACGTTGTTGTATCGCTGCAGATATTTCTCTTTCTAACCACACAATTACTAGTACCCCTATTGTAATTCCCAATATAAGGGTCAAAATGGGTACAAAGATCCATATGAGTCCATATACTTCTTTTAAGGATTCCGATATAGAAAAAGAATTGATAGTTTGTACTTCTGTCGTATCAATTATCATTTCAACGATCAACCTCTCCCATAATGATATCTATACTACCTAGTATCGTCATGATATCAGCCAATTTCATTCTTTTAACTAGCTGAGGAAGAATTTGCAAATTTATGAAGCCGGGTGGACGAATTTTCCATCTCCAAGGGAAAACACTATTATCTCCTATCAAATAAATTCCTAATTCCCCTTTTGGGGCTTCTACTCTCACGTAAAGTTCTTGTTTCGACAATTCAAAATTGGGTGAAGGTTTTTTACTAATAAATCTATATTCAAAATCATTCCATTCGGAATTTTTTGCTCTATCAAAGCGTCGGACTTCTAAATTCTCATAGGGTCCTCCAGGAATTCCTTCTAGAGCCTGTTGAATTATTTTTATAGATTCCCTCATTTCACCGATTCGTACTAAATAACGAGCTAACGAATCTCCTTCTTTTTGCCATTGGACTTCCCAATCGAATTCATTGTAACACTCATAATTATCAATTTTACGAAGATCCCATTGTGTTCCAGAAGCTCGTAACATCGGTCCTGATAAACCCCAATTTATTGCTTCCTCTACACCAATAATGCCCACTCCTTCGACTCGCTCCAAAAAAATGGGATTTCGCGTAATGAGTTTTTGATATTCAACAATTCCTGTTAAAAAATAATCGCAAAAATCCAAACATTTATCTATCCAGCCATAAGGTAGATCGGCAGCTACTCCTCCGATGCGGAAATAATTATGCATCATTCGCATACCTGTGGCGGCTTCGAATAAATCATATATCAATTCTCTCTCTCTGAAAATATAGAAAAAGGGAGTCTGCGCGCCGATATCCGCCATAAAAGGCCCAAGCCATAACAAATGAGAAGCTATACGGCTCAGCTCCAGCATAATTACTCTGATATAGCTAGCCCTTTTAGGTACTTGAACATTTTCCAGTTGTTCTGGTGCATTTACCGTTATTGCCTCTGTGAACATAGTAGCTAAATAATCCCAACGTGTTACATAAGGCAGATATTGTATAATTGTTCGGTTTTCCGCTATTTTTTCCATCCCTCTGTGTAAATAGCCCAATATGGGTTCACAGTCAATAACATCTTCACCATCGAGAGTAACGATCAGTCGAAGAACACCATGCATTGATGGGTGGTGAGGACCCATATTAACTATCATGAAATCTTTTTTTGTAGCCGGTACAGTCATATCTTTTCTTCCTTAATTCATTATTTCATGAATTCCTCAAAAAAGTAGGAGGTTCATCAAAATAAAAAATCTAATAACTACTATACTAATTCAAACGATTTAATTAACGATTTTTTGGCTCCCGAATATCCAACTGGTCAATTAATTTCTTATAACGCGCTCTATTTTTCTTTGACAAATAAGCCAGCAGACGTTGACGTTTTCTCAGAATTTTTTGTAGACCTCTTTGTGATAAAAAATCTCTTTTGTGCAATTCCAAATGTGAAGTAAGTCTTCGTATCTTATTGGTGAAACTTAATACTTGAAATTCAACAGAACCCCTGTTTTCTTCTTTTTCTTCTTGTGGAAGAAGTGAAATGAATGAATTTTTGACCATAAAACTTTTTTTATCTTTTTCTTTTCTTTCTTTTCCATGCCATGGATTTTACCGATCAGGAAAAATAAAATAATAATTATTATATTATGTCAATTTTTTTGAATCTAGTACACGCAAAAATTTAGATTTATCCGTTTCTATCTAAATCAAATTTTCCATTTGATTTAGATAGAAAAGAAAAGGATAATATATTTAGAAAAGGATAATATATTTCTGCATTTACGAAAGAGAATGATTTCTTTGCACCTAAAAAGATTCTGTAGATTTCTTTCTAGATTCAATTGAATTGATACACAAGTAAATACGTATCATGTACCAGAACGTAACACACCATATGCGTACATCTTTCGGTTTTTATTTACTGAAAACGGCATGTGATATATAGGAAATATACTATTAAATAATTCTGAATCGTGGATACATACGTATCCTTGACATACTGAAACGACTACCATTATTGGTATCAAACCAATAGCGATTCATACAAGCTAAATCTTCTAATCGGTAATTGGGCCAAAGAAACAATTTGCATTTAATTAATTTATTTAAATCCGTATTAAGACGTTTGTCCTCATTCAAAATTGTTCAGAGTTTCTTATGTTGTTTTCGTTGCAAAATACTGGATTTCTATTCACAATATCCCGATTATGAGAGTTGAAACAAATTAGAATTCTCAATTCTCTACGACGTCTAGGAGATAGAATATTTTCAGGAACAAAGAAATTATAATGATCTTGATCCCCATTCACAAATATATTGCCATGTCGTCCAGTGGATTTTTTAAAATTCTTCTTATCAACATATCTTTTCTTTATGTATTTTCTATTAATTTGGTGTTTACTCTTATCGACCAATGAAATACTTATGGTTTGATATATAATGAATTTTCCATCCCTTCTTAAAGATAGACGAATTGGTTCGATAATTAATATTCCCCTTTTTATTAATTCTGTAAGAGCTTTATCTTTCTGAATCAGCATTACATCCAGATGTATCTCTCCTCTTTGAATCGAGGATATAGTAATTTCCCTTGGATTTATCAATCTAAGTAGGAGACAATATATCCTAACATTATTAAAAATTTTTTGATTCAAGGGGTCATCCCATCTTAATTGAAAAATAAAAAATTTTTTCAGGAACAAATCTAGTTCTCCTTCCTTATTTTTCTTGGATTTTTTTTTTTTTTTACCTTTTTTAATGTTTGATCTCGTGCAATCCTCTTCAGGATATTCCTTTTGGTTTTGTTTTTGTGGATCTGATACAAGATTTGATTGACCCTCTTTTTCTTGGTTGGAATTTTGAAATTCTATTTTAACGGAATCTTTGATGTTTTGATTTTGACTAATATTTTTTTCATTTTGATTTTGACTAATATTTTTTTCATTTTGATTTTGACTAATATTTTTTTGATTTTGACTAATATTTTTTTGATTTTGATTTTGACTAATATTTTTTTGATTTTGACTAATATTTTTTTGATTTTGATTTTGACTAATATTTTTTTGATTTTGACTAATATTTTTTTGATTTTGATTTTGACTAATATTTTTTTGATTTTGACTAATATTTTTTTGATTTTGATTTTGACTAATATTTTTTTGATTTTGATTTTGACTAATATTTTTTTGATTTTGATTTTGACTAATATTTTTTTCATTTTGATTTTGACTAATATCATTTTCATTTTGATTTTGACTAATATCATTTTCATAATAAATATTAGAAAGAAGTAATTTGATTGGTATGATCCACGGTTTAATCTTATATGCATCAAAAGGTAACACAAATTCTGGGAAGAACCAAGGTTCTAGATTTGATATGGTAGAATAATTTCGATTCATTCCCATCCAATCAAAAAATTTTTTTTGATGAGTCTTAGTCTTAGTATTTTTATAAATTTCGGTACCGATATACATATCGGTCCAGTCCTCAATATCACTATTGTTCTCAATATCACTATTGTTCTCAATATCACTATTGTTCTCAATATCACTATTGTTTCTAAGGCAAAAATGAAGAATTCTATAATCCAAATATTTTCTATCCAGATTTTTATGGGTATCAATAAAATATCCTTTTTTTAGGTAACCATCAATAGTCATATTTAGCAATACATAAAACGATTCGGGTTTCAGTGTGTATGAGTCCTTACTATCCCCATAATTTATATATTCATGTGATAAAAGATCATATCTGTAGTGTTTTTTTAATTTTTCTTTTCGACTCGTCGATAAATCCACTGCATAAAAATTTTCATTCATGTAATGAATTAATCGGTCTTTTTCTTTTTTATATGAATACAATTTCATTGATTCTTTATTTTGAATAGTACAACGTTGATTGACTCTATTTCGCCATTTTTTCGGTACTAATCGAGACCATTTGCTCCGAGAAAAATTATATTGATAATGACCCTTTAACCAGTTTTTCCATTTATTCATTCCAGACTTATTAATTTTCTTATGCCTTGATTTGGAATCAAATATTCCTCGTGTCATACAATAATACTTTATCTTGTCTTTAATAAAAGGATAGGTCCCGTGATCGTGATATTGAAGTACAGATCTCAGGTGATGGTTGTTAAATAATTGGGTTTGTGACAATTTGTAAAATACATATGCTTGGGACAAGGAAGATAAGTCGTGATAAGTGTTTAAATCATTTCTAATATTAGGATTAGAAAAGGACTTTTTTATAGTCGAAATAAAGTTCATTGTATCTTGATCTGTTTCATCAATTCCTTCTTGATTTCTTTCATCGTTGTAAATGGATTCATTGATAATTGTTTTTTTAAAAGGTTGTGCATTAACCTTAGAAATGGTAACCATACATTGCAAGATATCTATGTATATTTTTTCAATGAAAGATTTCATAAAATAATGTGATTTGCGTATTAATCGGGTATTTTTTCTTTGAAGTATCTGCCAAATATGTTTTTGTAATTCCGGTCTTTTATCATGATAGGCTGGAACTATTTTCTTCTTGTCTTTTGTGATTCCTTCTATTTGATTCCTTATTGTGATTGTCTTATCAGCAAGATCTTTCATTTTTTTTTCTATGAGTAAATAATTTGTCCAATTCATAGATCGAATTTGAATGGTCGATTCGTGAATAATCTGATTATTTTTTTTGACTAATATTTTTTTCATTTTGATTTTGACTAATATCATTTTCATTTTGATTTTGATTTTGACTAATATTTTTTTGATTTTGATTTTGACTAATATTTTTTTGATTTTGACTAATATCATTTTCATTTTGATTTTGACTAATATTTTTTGATTTTGACTAATATTTTTTTGATTTTGACTAATATTTTTTGATTTTGACTAATATTTTTTTGATTTTGATAATATTTTTTTGATTTTGACTAATATCATTTTCATTTTGATTTTGACTAATATCATTTTCATTTTGATTTTGACTAATATCATTTTCATTTTGATTTTGACTAATATTTTTTTCATTTTGATTTTGACTAATATTTTTTTCATTTTGATTTTGACTAATATTTTTTTCATTTTGATTTTGACTAATATTTTTTGATTTTGATTTTGACTATATTTTTTTGATTTTGACTAATATTTTTTGATTTTGACTAATATTTTTTTCATTTTGATTTTGACTAATATTTTTTTCATTTTGATTTTGATAATATTTTTTTGATTTTGACTAATATCATTTTCATTTTGATTTTGATAATATTTTTTTGATTTTGACTAATATTTTTTTGATTTTGACTAATATTTTTTTCATTTTGATTTTGACTAATATTTTTTTCATTTTGATTTTGACTAATATCATTTTCATTTTGATTTTGATAATATTTTTTTGATTTTGATTTTGACTAATATCATTTTCATTTTGATTTTGATTTTGACTAATATTTTTTTCATTTTGATTTTGACTAATATCATTTTCATTTTGATTTTGACTAATATTTTTTGATTTTGACTAATATCATTTTCATTTTGATTTTGATTTTGATAATATTTTTTTGATTTTGACTAATATTTTTTTCATTTTGATTTTGACTAATATCATTTTCATTTTGATTTTGATTTTGACTAATATTTTTTTCATTTTGATTTTGATTTTGATTTTGACTAATATTTTTTTCATTTTGATTTTGACTATATTTTTTTGATTTTGATTTTGATTTTGACTAATATTTTTTTGATTTTGACTAATATTTTTTTGATTTTGATTTTGACTAATATTTTTTGATTTTGACTAATATCATTTTCATTTTGATTTTGACTAATATTTTTTGATTTTGACTAATATCATTTTCATTTTGATTTTGATTTTGACTAATATTTTTTTGATTTTGATTTTGACTAATATTTTTTTCATTTTGATTTTGACTAATATTTTTTTGATTTTGACTAATATCATTTTCATTTTGATTTTGATTTTGATAATATTTTTTTGATTTTGACTAATATTTTTTTCATTTTGATTTTGATTTTGATTTTGACTATATTTTTTTGATTTTGATTTTGACTAATATTTTTTTGATTTTGACTAATATTTTTTGATTTTGATTTTGACTAATATTTTTTGATTTTGATAATATTTTTTTGATTTTGACTAATATTTTTTGATTTTGACTAATATCATTTTCATTTTGATTTTGATAATATTTTTTTGATTTTGATAATATTTTTTTGATTTTGACTATATTTTTTTGATTTTGACTAATATTTTTTTCATTTTGATTTTGACTAATATCATTTTCATTTTGATTTTGATTTTGATTTTGACTAATATCATTTTCATTTTGATTTTGATTTTGATTTTGACTAATATTTTTTTCATTTTGATTTTGATTTTGATTTTGACTAATATTTTTTTCATTTTGATTTTGATTTTGACTAATATCATTTTCATTTTGATTTTGACTAATATTTTTTTGATTTTGATAATATTTTTTTGATTTTGACTAATATTTTTTTGATTTTGACTAATATTTTTTGATTTTGATTTTGATTTTGACTAATATTTTTTTGATTTTGACTAATATTTTTTTCATTTTGATTTTGATTTTGACTAATATTTTTTTGATTTTGACTAATATCATTTTCATTTTGATTTTGACTAATATTTTTTGATTTTGACTATATTTTTTTTTTTTTGAATCTTTTGCATTTTCATTTGGTTCATGTACTTTTCCCTTCCTCAATTCAAATAAAGAAATTTGGTTCACTTTTTCAAGTTTCTTCATTATTCGTTTTAGAACTAGAACTGTTCGTTTTAGAACTAGAACTATTCGTTTTAGAACTAGAACTATTCGTTTTAGAACTCGTTTTAGAACTCGTTTTAGAACTAGAACTATTTTGATGACCCATCTTGTTTTTTCTTTTGAAACTTTTAGAGAGTTCTTTTTTACTTTTCTAATTATTTTTTTGAGTTCCTTATATATGGGTTCAAAAAAAGAAGGTTGGTTTCGGGGAGAACCAAAAGGGAGTTCCGTTTCCATTCCCCAAACTGTTAAAAAACTAAAATTTTCTTTTTTTCCTTTTTTTTTCATTGGATCTCCATGATGAGATCGTATTTTAGATCTTCGCCAAGGTTTTAAACGAAAAGGAAATAAAATCTTTATCTGAATACCATCTGTTAACCAATCTTTGGGAAATTCTGTTTCTGATAATGGAACACCATTATAGGTGCATTTAACATGTATTTCTCTATTCCATTCCTTCAAATCCTCATACCACTCGGGGAATTGGAATAATAACATACGTCCAATATTTTTAGCTATTATCAATGAAGGCAATACAATGTTTTTTCTAAAAAAAGATTGGGTTATCAGCATCAAACCTCTTATTGCTTGAGCAAATATAATGCTATCCCAAATTTCTGATATTGTTATCCGTTCATCTTCCTCTTTTTTTTTTTTCTCCTCGTCTTTTTTTTTCCCAGTGTTTGTCTCTTCCTCTTCCTCCTCAAAGTCGGAAGTTTCGGATTCTGGGTTTCCCCCCACGGAATTCCTAAAAATAAGATTAATTATTCGATATCTATATCTATCAAAAAAAGAAAAAAAAAAGAATCTATCAAAAAAAGAAAAAAAAAAGACTTTGTCTATTCGATCCAAAAAAAGCGGGGAATGAACATTTGTTTGAAATATTTCCCAAATAACTGTTTTACGTCTTTGAGCACGCATGGATCCTTGGATTATACCCCGATTAAAATCTGGTTGTTGCGAATAACGTATCAAAGCCACCTCTTCTGCTTCTGCTTGATCAATATTATCAGTATCGGTATCCGGATCCGGATTGTTATCAGTATAGATCACCACCCGTTTCGCTTTTCTTGAACTAATTTCATAATCTTCCTTCTGTTCTTCTCCATTTTCTTGATCCAGTCCTTCTAATTCATCGGTCAATTTGTATGACCGTCGAGGAACCTTTTTACTGATTTCTTCTATTCCAATGGATTTTTTTTCAGTTGTTGTTTGATCATTTGGATTGGTTGTAATTATGTCGAATACAAATCTCAAGGATTTTGCTTTACTTTCTGAATTAATTCTTCTTTCTTCTTCCAATAAAAATAAAGAAGATTCATCGATTGACGTTAAGAAATTAACAATATAATTAAATGATGATTTCTCATCAAGCGGATTCTTTTCATGTTCAAATTCTCGAGAATTTTTAGAAATAGGAAAGAGCCCATGAATCTT
>PYDT01000510.1:0-27773 GCA_004837865.1 Musa balbisiana
AGAAGAAGAAGAAGAAGAAGAAGAAGAAGAAGAAGAAGAAGAAGAAGAAGAAGAAGAAGAAGAAGAAGAAGAAGAAGAAGAAGAAGAAGAAGAAGAAGAAGAAGAAGAAGAAGAAGAAGAAGAAGAAGAAGAAGAAGAAGAAGAAGAAGAAGAAGAAGAAGAAGAAGAAGAAGAAGAAGAAGAAGAAGAAGAAGAAGAAGAAGAAGAAGAAGAAGAAGAAGAAGAAGAAGAAGAAGAAGAAGAAGAAGAAGAAGAAGAAGAAGAAGAAGAAGAAGAAGAAGAAGAAGAAGAAGAAGAAGAAGAAGAAGAAGAAGAAGAAGAAGAAGAAGAAGAAGAAGAAGAAGAAGAAGAAGAAGAAGAAGAAGAAGAAGAAGAAGAAGAAGAAGAAGAAGAAGAAGAAGAAGAAGAAGAAGAAGAAGAAGAAGAAGAAGAAGAAGAAGAAGAAGAAGAAGAAGAAGAAGAAGAAGAAGAAGAAGAAGAAGAAGAAGAAGAAGAAGAAGAAGAAGAAGAAGAAGAAGAAGAAGAAGAAGAAGAAGAAGAAGAAGAAGAAGAAGAAGAAGAAGAAGAAGAAGAAGAAGAAGAAGAAGAAGAAGAAGAAGAAGAAGAAGAAGAAGAAGAAGAAGAAGAAGAAGAAGAAGAAGAAGAAGAAGAAGAAGAAGAAGAAGAAGAAGAAGAAGAAGAAGAAGAAGAAGAAGAAGAAGAAGAAGAAGAAGAAGAAGAAGAAGAAGAAGAAGAAGAAGAAGAAGAAGAAGAAGAAGAAGAAGAAGAAGAAGAAGAAGAAGAAGAAGAAGAAGAAGAAGAAGAAGAAGAAGAAGAAGAAGAAGAAGAAGAAGAAGAAGAAGAAGAAGAAGAAGAAGAAGAAGAAGAAGAAGAAGAAGAAGAAGAAGAAGAAGAAGAAGAAGAAGAAGAAGAAGAAGAAGAAGAAGAAGAAGAAGAAGAAGAAGAAGAAGAAGAAGAAGAAGAAGAAGAAGAAGAAGAAGAAGAAGAAGAAGAAGAAGAAGAAGAAGAAGAAGAAGAAGAAGAAGAAGAAGAAGAAGAAGAAGAAGAAGAAGAAGAAGAAGAAGAAGAAGAAGAAGAAGAAGAAGAAGAAGAAGAAGAAGAAGAAGAAGAAGAAGAAGAAGAAGAAGAAGAAGAAGAAGAAGAAGAAGAAGAAGAAGAAGAAGAAGAAGAAGAAGAAGAAGAAGAAGAAGAAGAAGAAGAAGAAGAAGAAGAAGAAAAAAAAAAAAAAAAAAAAAAAAAAAAAAAAAAAAAAAAAAAAAAAAAAAAAAAAAAAAAAAAAAAAAAAAAAAAAAAAAAAAAAAAAAAAAAAAAAAAAAAAAAAAAAAAAAAAAAAAAAAAAAAAAAAAAAAAAAAAAAAAAAAAAAAAAAAAAAAAAAAAAAAAAAAAAAAAAAAAAAAAAAAAAAAAAAAAAAAAAAAAAAAAAAAAAAAAAAAAAAAAAAAAAAAAAAAAAAAAAAAAAAAAAAAAAAAAAAAAAAAAAAAAAAAAAAAAAAAAAAAAAAAAAAAAAAAAAAAAAAAAAAAAAAAAAAAAAAAAAAAAAAAAAAAAAAAAAAAAAAAAAAAAAAAAAAAAAAAAAAAAAAAAAAAAAAAAAAAAAAAAAAAAAAAAAAAAAAAAAAAAAAAAAAAAAAAAAAAAAAAAAAAAAAAAAAAAAAAAAAAAAAAAAAAAAAAAAAAAAAAAAAAAAAAAAAAAAAAAAAAAAAAAAAAAAAAAAAAAAAAAAAAAAAAAAAAAAAAAAAAAAAAAAAAAAAAAAAAAAAAAAAAAAAAAAAAAAAAAAAAAAAAAAAAAAAAAAAAAAAAAAAAAAAAAAAAAAAAAAAAAAAAAAAAAAAAAAAAAAAAAAAAAAAAAAAAAAAAAAAAAAAAAAAAAAAAAAAAAAAAAAAAAAAAAAAAAAAAAAAAAAAAAAAAAAAAAAAAAAAAAAAAAAAAAAAAAAAAAAAAAAAAAAAAAAAAAAAAAAAAAAAAAAAAAAAAAAAAAAAAAAAAAAAAAAAAAAAAAAAAAAAAAAAAAAAAAAAAAAAAAAAAAAAAAAAAAAAAAAAAAAAAAAAAAAAAAAAAAAAAAAAAAAAAAAAAAAAAAAAAAAAAAAAAAAAAAAAAAAAAAAAAAAAAAAAAAAAAAAAAAAAAAAAAAAAAAAAAAAAAAAAAAAAAAAAAAAAAAAAAAAAAAAAAAAAAAAAAAAAAAAAAAAAAAAAAAAAAAAAAAAAAAAAAAAAAAAAAAAAAAAAAAAAAAAAAAAAAAAAAAAAAAAAAAAAAAAAAAAAAAAAAAAAAAAAAAAAAAAAAAAAAAAAAAAAAAAAAAAAAAAAAAAAAAAAAAAAAAAAAAAAAAAAAAAAAAAAAAAAAAAAAAAAAAAAAAAAAAAAAAAAAAAAAAAAAAAAAAAAAAAAAAAAAAAAAAAAAAAAAAAAAAAAAAAAAAAAAAAAAAAAAAAAAAAAAAAAAAAAAAAAAAAAAAAAAAAAAAAAAAAAAAAAAAAAAAAAAAAAAAAAAAAAAAAAAAAAAAAAAAAAAAAAAAAAAAAAAAAAAAAAAAAAAAAAAAAAAAAAAAAAAAAAAAAAAAAAAAAAAAAAAAAAAAAAAAAAAAAAAAAAAAAAAAAAAAAAAAAAAAAAAAAAAAAAAAAAAAAAAAAAAAAAAAAAAAAAAAAAAAAAAAAAAAAAAAAAAAAAAAAAAAAAAAAAAAAAAAAAAAAAAAAAAAAAAAAAAAAAAAAAAAAAAAAAAAAAAAAAAAAAAAAAAAAAAAAAAAAAAAAAAAAAAAAAAAAAAAAAAAAAAAAAAAAAAAAAAAAAAAAAAAAAAAAAAAAAAAAAAAAAAAAAAAAAAAAAAAAAAAAAAAAAAAAAAAAAAAAAAAAAAAAAAAAAAAAAAAAAAAAAAAAAAAAAAAAAAAAAAAAAAAAAAAAAAAAAAAAAAAAAAAAAAAAAAAAAAAAAAAAAAAAAAAAAAAAAAAAAAAAAAAAAAAAAAAAAAAAAAAAAAAAAAAAAAAAAAAAAAAAAAAAAAAAAAAAAAAAAAAAAAAAAAAAAAAAAAAGTCCTTTTCTAATCCTAATATTAGAAATGATTTAAACACTTATCACGACTTATCTTCCTTGTCCCAAGCATATGTATTTTACAAATTGTCACAAACCCAATTATTTAACAACCATCACCTGAGATCTGTACTTCAATATCACGATCACGGGACCTATCCTTTTATTAAAGACAAGATAAAGTATTATTGTATGACACGAGGAATATTTGATTCCAAATCAAGGCATAAGAAAATTAATAAGTCTGGAATGAATAAATGGAAAAACTGGTTAAAGGGTCATTATCAATATAATTTTTCTCGGAGCAAATGGTCTCGATTAGTACCGAAAAAATGGCGAAATAGAGTCAATCAACGTTGTACTATTCAAAATAAAGAATCAATGAAATTGTATTCATATAAAAAAGAAAAAGACCGATTAATTCATTACATGAATGAAAATTTTTATGCAGTGGATTTATCGACGAGTCGAAAAGAAAAATTAAAAAAACACTACAGATATGATCTTTTATCACATGAATATATAAATTATGGGGATAGTAAGGACTCATACACACTGAAACCCGAATCGTTTTATGTATTGCTAAATATGACTATTGATGGTTACCTAAAAAAAGGATATTTTATTGATACCCATAAAAATCTGGATAGAAAATATTTGGATTATAGAATTCTTCATTTTTGCCTTAGAAACAATAGTGATATTGAGAACAATAGTGATATTGAGAACAATAGTGATATTGAGAACAATAGTGATATTGAGAACAATAGTGATATTGAGAACAATAGTGATATTGAGAACAATAGTGATATTGAGAACAATAGTGATATTGAGAACAATAGTGATATTGAGAACAATAGTGATATTGAGAACAATAGTGATATTGAGAACAATAGTGATATTGAGAACAATAGTGATATTGAGAACAATAGTGATATTGAGAACAATAGTGATATTGAGAACAATAGTGATATTGAGAACAATAGTGATATTGAGAACAATAGTGATATTGAGAACAATAGTGATATTGAGAACAATAGTGATATTGAGAACAATAGTGATATTGAGAACAATAGTGATATTGAGAACAATAGTGATATTGAGAACAATAGTGATATTGAGAACAATAGTGATATTGAGAACAATAGTGATATTGAGAACAATAGTGATATTGAGAACAATAGTGATATTGAGAACAATAGTGATATTGAGAACAATAGTGATATTGAGAACAATAGTGATATTGAGAACAATAGTGATATTGAGAACAATAGTGATATTGAGAACAATAGTGATATTGAGAACAATAGTGATATTGAGAACAATAGTGATATTGAGAACAATAGTGATATTGAGAACAATAGTGATATTGAGAACAATAGTGATATTGAGAACAATAGTGATATTGAGAACAATAGTGATATTGAGAACAATAGTGATATTGAGAACAATAGTGATATTGAGAACAATAGTGATATTGAGAACAATAGTGATATTGAGAACAATAGTGATATTGAGAACAATAGTGATATTGAGAACAATAGTGATATTGAGAACAATAGTGATATTGAGAACAATAGTGATATTGAGAACAATAGTGATATTGAGAACAATAGTGATATTGAGAACAATAGTGATATTGAGAACAATAGTGATATTGAGAACAATAGTGATATTGAGAACAATAGTGATATTGAGAACAATAGTGATATTGAGAACAATAGTGATATTACTATATCCTCGATTCAAAGAGGAGAGATACATCTGGATGTAATGCTGATTCAGAAAGATAAAGCTCTTACAGAATTAATAAAAAGGGGAATATTAATTATCGAACCAATTCGTCTATCTTTAAGAAGGGATGGAAAATTCATTATATATCAAACCATAAGTATTTCATTGGTCGATAAGAGTAAACACCAAATTAATAGAAAATACATAAAGAAAAAGATATGTTGATAAGAAGAATTTTAAAAAATCCACTGGACGACCATGGCAATATATTTGTGAATGGGGATCAAGATCATTATAATTTCTTTGTTCCTGAAATATTCTATCTCCTAGACGTCGTAGAGAATTGAGAATTCTAATTTGTTTCAACTCTCATAATCGGGATATTGTGAATAGAAATCCAGTATTTTGCAACGAAAACAACATAAGAAACTCTGAACAATTTTTGAATGAGGACAAACGTCTTAATACGGATTTAAATAAATTAATTAAATGCAAATTGTTTCTTGGCCCCATTACCGATTAGAAGATTTAGCTTGTATGAATCGCTATGGTTTGATACCAATAATGGTAGTCGTTTCAGTATGTCAAGGATACGTATGTATCCACGATTCAGAATTATTTAATAGTATATTTCCTATATATCACATGCCGTTTTCAGTAAATAAAAACCGAAAGATGTACGCATATGGTGTGTTACGTTCTGGTACATGATACGTATTTACTTGTGTATCAATTCAATTGAATCTAGAAGAAATCTACAGAATCTTTTTAGGTGCAAAGAAATCATTCTCTTTCGTAAATGCAGAAATATATTATCCTTTTCTAAATATATATCCTTTTCTTTTCTATCTAAATCAAATGGAAAATTTGATTTAGATAGAAACGGATAAATCTAAATTTTTGCGTGTACTAGATTCAAAAAAATTGACATAATATAATAATTATATTTTATTTTTCCTGATCGGTAAAATCCATGGCATGGAAAAGAAAGAAAAGAAAAAGATAAAAAAGTTTTATGGTCAAAAATTCATTCATTTCACTTCTTCCACAAGAAGAAAAAGAAGAAAACAGGGGTTCTGTTGAATTTCAAGTATTAAGTTTCACCAATAAGATACGAAGACTTACTTCACATTTGGAATTGCACAAAAGAGATTTTTTATCACAAAGAGGTCTACAAAAAATTCTGAGAAAACGTCAACGTCTGCTGGCTTATTTGTCAAAGAAAATAGAGCGCGTTATAAGAAATTAATTGACCAGTTGGATATTCGGGAGCCAAAAATCGTTAATTAAATCGTTTGAATTAGTATAGTAGTTATTAGATTTTTTATTTGATGAACCTCCTACTTTTTTGAGGAATTCATGAAATAATGAATTAAGGAAGAAAAGATATGACTGTACCGGCTACAAAAAAAGATTTCATGATAGTTAATATGGGTCCTCACCACCCATCAATGCATGGTTGTTCTTCGACTGATCGTTACTCTCGATGGTGAAGATGTTATTGACTGTGAACCCATATTGGGCTATTTACACAGAGGGATGGAAAAAATAGCGGAAAACCGAACAATTATACAATATCTGCCTTATGTAACACGTTGGGATTATTTAGCTACTATGTTCACAGAGGCAATAACGGTAAATGCACCAGAACAACTGGAAAATGTTCAAGTACCTAAAAGGGCTAGCTATATCAGAGTAATTATGCTGGAGCTGAGCCGTATAGCTTCTCATTTGTTATGGCTTGGGCCTTTTATGGCGGATATCGGCGCGCAGACTCCCTTTTTCTATATTTTCAGAGAGAGAGAATTGATATATGATTTATTCGAAGCCGCCACAGGTATGCGAATGATGCATAATTATTTCCGCATCGGAGGAGTAGCTGCCGATCTACCTTATGGCTGGATAGATAAATGTTTGGATTTTTGCGATTATTTTTTAACAGGAATTGTTGAATATCAAAAACTCATTACGCGAAATCCCATTTTTTTGGAGCGAGTCGAAGGAGTGGGCATTATTGGTGTAGAGGAAGCAATAAATTGGGGTTTATCAGGACCGATGTTACGAGCTTCTGGAACACAATGGGATCTTCGTAAAATTGATAATTATGAGTGTTACAATGAATTCGATTGGGAAGTCCAATGGCAAAAAGAAGGAGATTCGTTAGCTCGTTATTTAGTACGAATCGGTGAAATGAGGGAATCTATAAAATAATTCAACAGGCTCTAGAAGGAATTCCTGGAGGACCCTATGAGAATTTAGAAGTCCGACGCTTTGATAGAGCAAAAAATTCCGAATGGAATGATTTTGAATATAGATTTATAGTAAAAAACCTTCACCCAATTTGAATTGTCGAAACAAGAACTTTACGTGAGAGTAGAAGCCCCAAAAGGGGAATTAGGAATTTATTTGATAGGAGATAATAGTGTTTTCCCTTGGAGATGGAAAATTCGTCCACCCGGCTTCATAAATTTGCAAATTCTTCCTCAGCTAGTTAAAGAATGAAATTGGCTGATATCATGACGATACTAGGTAGTATAGATATCATTATGGGAGAGGTTGATCGTTGAAATGATAATTGATACGACAGAAGTACAAACTATCAATTCTTTTCTATATCGGAATCCTTAAAAGAAGTATATGGACTCATATGGATCTTGTACCCATTTTGACCCTTATATTGGGAATTACAATAGGGGTACTAGTAATTGTGTGGTTAGAAAGAGAAATATCTGCAGCGATACAACAACGTATTGGGCCTGAATATGCCGGCCCTTGGGAATTCTTCAAGCTCTAGCAGATGGAACTAAACATACTTTTTAAAGAAGACCTTCTCCCATCTAGAGGAGATGTTCGTTTGTTTAGTATGGACCGTCTATAGTGGTCATATCAATTCTACTAAGTTATTTAGTAATTCCTTTTGGGTATCGCCTCATTTTAGCCGATCTCAGTATAGGTGTTTTTTTATGGGTCGCCATTTCAAGTATTGCTCCTATTGGGCTTCTTATGTCAGGATACGGATCGAATAATAAATATTCCTTTTCAGGTGGTCTACGAGCTGCTGCTCATCTATTAGTTATGAAATACCATTAACTCTATGTGTGTTATCAATATCTCTACGTGTGATTCGTTGAACATGAACTTTATACTTCTTTCCTAGAAGTAAAGGAAAGAAGTTGAATGTAATGTATTGAATAGGTATTTTATTTTTTATTCATCATTCGGGTCAATGAGTTAAACCAGATAGTTATATGAGTGAAACAAAACAACTTAGAAGTTTGCAGTAAGAAGATAAAATCTCATTTCATATGTACAAGAATAAAGTTGAAGTAAACATAAGCAGTGTAAACTGTTTACCCCAAGATTAAGATTCTTTCATTAGTCATCATATCTTGAAGCGGGTGTAAAAGATCAAACTGTATGGAGTTTTCATTACTGTCTTGTATTTATTACCATGCCGTAGATCAATCAAAAATCAGTGGACGGTTAGGAACACCAAAGTGCACAAAGGATTAGTAATAGAGATAATGTAAGGTATAAAAAAGAGATATTTTACATAAAAAAAAAAAAAAAATTATAAAAAAAATAAAAAATGAATAACGAATCAAAATAGGGACTTTAAGTTGGTTAGAAATGATCAAGCAGTACTTCCCTACGATTCCGATCTAGAGTATGCTCCTATTCACTGATTAAATAAATGATATCCAGAACGAATTAATCCCCTTATTCTTTTTTTTTTATTTTTTTCAAAGTACCCTCTTCTGCAGATAGAAGAACACGGACAAAAGAAATGGAATGTAATAATCGAATGTAATAATCGAATGAATAAAAAAAGATATTGTATTTATTTTATTCTTTTTTCCCATCCATATGGGTGGGACTTTTTATCACAATAATGGGACCAATTCCTAATTCTTTAAATTTCTTTAGATTTATTGATATAAGAGTATTTATTGAAGGGTCTGAGTTATTACCGAACAAAGAAAAATACATTTTTATTATCATAAGGGATGAGATTAATTCGAAGCACTTTTTTTTATTCTAGCAACATCGGAATTCCATTGGTTTAATTTGGGATCTCTCTGATAATCTCTTCTTCTAGTTACCCCAAAAGAAAGGGGTGATAATAGTCTGCACCGAGTCCTTACATTTTATTTTGTTTGGCCATAAGGATCGTATGAAGCTGAGGTTCTATGTACGGTTTTGGAATAGCGATGGAAACAGTAATGTTATTATCGACTATAATTATCTAACAGTTCAAGTACAGTTGATATAGTTGAAGCACAGTCCAAATATGGCTTTTGGGGGTGGAATCTATGGCGTCAGCCCATAGGATTTATAGTTTTCATAATTTCTTCTCTAGCTGAATGTGAGAGATTGCCCTTTGATTTACCAGAAGCGGAGGAGGAATTAGTAGCAGGTTATCAAACCGAATATTCAGGTATCAGATTTGGTTTATTTTATCTTGCTTCTTACCTAAATCTATTAGCTTCTTCGTTATTCGTAACGGTTCTTTACTTAGGTGGGTGGAATTTATCTATTCCGTACATATCCATTCCTGAGCTTTTCGGAATAAAAAAAATAGCTGGAGTCTTTGGAATGACAATTGGTATCTTTATTACATTAGTTAAAGCTTATTTGTTTCTGTTCATTTCTATCACAACAAGATGGACTTTACCTAGGATGAGAATGGACCAGCTATTAAATCTTGGATGGAAATTTCTTTTACCTATTTCTTTGGGTAATCTATTATTGACAACCTCTTCCCAACTTGTTTCACTATAAATAACAGAATACGATAACGATATTCTAGATTCATAACCTCTTTCAAACAAGAGAAAGAAACATCAATTTATTTATGGATATCTACAATATGTTTCCCATGGTAACTGGGTTCATGAATTATGGTCAACAAACAATACGAGCTGCAAGGTATATTGGTCAAAGTTTCATAATTACCTTATCCCACACAAACCGTTTACCTGTAACTATTCAATATCCTTATGAGAAATCAATTACATCAGAGCGTTTTCGTGGTCGAATTCACTTTGAATTTGATAAATGTATTGCTTGCGAAGTATGTGTTCGTGTATGCCCAATAGATCTACCTGTTGTTGATTGGAGATTGGAAAGAGATATGAAAAAGAAACAATTGCTTAATTATAGTATTGATTTCGGGGTCTGTATATTTTGTGGTAACTGTGTCGAGTATTGTCCAACAAACTGTTTATCCATGACTGAAGAATATGAGCTTTCTACTTATGATCGTCACGAATTGAATTATAATCAAATTGCTTTGAGTCGGTTACCAATGTCAGTAATTGGAGATTACACAATTCAAACAGTTATGAATTCGACTCAAATCAAAATAGATAAAGATAAACCCTTTGATTCAAGAACGATTACCGATTACTAAGATTTTGTTTTGATATAAAAGATCAAAACTTTTTTATTTTGGTTGGTCAGTAACTACAAATAATTATTAAATAATAATTGGTCAGTAACTACAAATAATAATTAAATAATAATTGGTCAGTAACTACAAATAATTATTAAATAATAATTGGTCAGTAACTACAAATAATTATTAAATAATAATTGGTCAGTAACTACAAATAATTATTAAATAATAATTGGTCAGTAACTACAAATAATTATTAAATAATAATTGGTCAGTAACTACAAATAATTATTAAATAATAATTGGTCAGTAACTACAAATAATTATTAAATAATAATTGGTCAGTAACTACAAATAATTATTAAATAATAATTGGTCAGTAACTACAAATAATTATTAAATAATAATTGGTCAGTAACTACAAATAATTATTAAATAATAATTGGTCAGTAACTACAAATAATTATTAAATAATAATTGGTCAGTAACTACAAATAATTATTAAATAATAATTGGTCAGTAACTACAAATAATTATTAAATAATAATTGGTCAGTAACTACAAATAATTATTAAATAATAATTGGTCAGTAACTACAAATAATTATTAAATAATAATTGGTCAGTAACTACAAATAATTATTAAATAATAATTGGTCAGTAACTACAAATAATTATTAAATAATAATTGGTCAGTAACTACAAATAATTATTAAATAATAATTGGTCAGTAACTACAAATAATTATTAAATAATAATTGGTCAGTAACTACAAATAATTATTAAATAATAATTGGTCAGTAACTACAAATAATTATTAAATAATAATTGGTCAGTAACTACAAATAATTATTAAATAATAATTGGTCAGTAACTACAAATAATTATTAAATAATAATTGGTCAGTAACTACAAATAATTATTAAATAATAATTGGTCAGTAACTACAAATAATTATTAAATAATAATTGGTCAGTAACTACAAATAATTATTAAATAATAATTGGTCAGTAACTACAAATAATTATTAAATAATAATTGGTCAGTAACTACAAATAATTATTAAATAATAATTGGTCAGTAACTACAAATAATTATTAAATAATAATTGGTCAGTAACTACAAATAATTATTAAATAATAATTGGTCAGTAACTACAAATAATTATTAAATAATAATTGGTCAGTAACTACAAATAATTATTAAATAATAATTGGTCAGTAACTACAAATAATTATTAAATAATAATTGGTCAGTAACTACAAATAATTATTAAATAATAATTGGTCAGTAACTACAAATAATTATTAAATAATAATTGGTCAGTAACTACAAATAATTATTAAATAATAATTGGTCAGTAACTACAAATAATTATTATAGCTGTTGCAGCTGCTGAAGCAGCTATTGGTCTAGCTATTGTTTCGTCGATTCATCGAAACAGAAAATCAACTCGTATCAATCAATCGAATTTGTTGAATAATTAGTGATAATTATCATGATCATATATTGAATAATCAGTTATAATGATCATATAAATCAAGACACCGCACAACATGATAAAGCATAAGAAAATAAAAATTAAATTGGAATATTTTTCTATTCTTTTTCTATTCTTTCACTTTCATATTCCATTAATGGAAAATAATTATATTCTTAATTTTATTGGTATTATAATTTTTTTATTTCGTTTTTTATTTGTTTATTTTATTTAGTTTTAATGTATTTTAATTTTAATGTATTTTAATTTTAATGTATTTCAAATTTTAATGTATTTTTAATGTATTTTAATTTTAATGTATTTTAATTTTAATGTATTTCAAATTTTAATGTATTTTAATTTTAATGTATTTTAATTTTAATGTATTTTAATTTTAATGTATTTCAAATTTTAATGTATTTCAAATTTTAATGTATTTTAATTTTAATGTATTTCAAATTTTAATGTATTTCAAATTTTAATGTATTTCAAATTTTAATGTATTTCAAATTTTAATGTATTTCAAATTTTAATGTATTTCAAATTTTAATGTATTTCAAATTTTAATGTATTTCAAATTTTAATGTATTTCAAATTTTAATGTATTTCAAATTTTAATGTATTTTAATTTTAATGTTTTTAATGTATTTTAATTTTAATGTATTTTAATTTTAATGTTTTTAATGTATTATTGTATTTTTAATGTATTATTGTATTTTTAATGTATTATTGTATTTTTAATGTATTTTAATTTTAATGTATTTTAATTTTAATGTATTTTAATTTTAATGTATTTTAATTTTAATGTATTTTAATTTTAATGTTTTTAATGTATTTTAATTTTAATGTATTTTAATTTTAATGTATTTCAAATTTTAATGTATTTTAATTTTAATGTATTTTAATTTTAATGTATTTCAAATTTTAATGTATTTTAATTTTAATGTATTTTAATTTTAATGTATTTTTAATGTATTTTAATTTTAATGTATTTCAAATTTTAATGTATTTTAATTTTAATGTATTTTAATTTTAATGTATTTTAATTTTAATGTTTTTAATGTATTTTTAATGTATTTTAATTTTAATGTATTTTTAATGTATTTTTAATGTATTTCAAATTTTAATGTATTTTAATTTTAATGTATTTTTAATGTATTTTAATTTTAATGTTTTTAATGTATTTTTAATGTATTATTGTATTTTTAATGTATTTTAATTTTAATGTATTTCAAATTTTAATGTATTTTTAATGTATTTTTAATGTATTTCAAATTTTAATGTATTTTAATTTTAATGTATTTTTAATGTATTTTTAATGTATTATTGTATTTTTAATGTATTTTTAATGTATTATTGTATTTTTAATGTATTATTGTATTTTTAATGTATTATTGTATTTTTAATGTATTTCAAATTTTAATGTATTTCAAATTTTAATGTATTTTTAATGTATTTTAATTTTAATGTATTTTAATTTTAATGTATTTTAATTTTAATGTATTTTTAATGTATTTTTAATGTATTTTTAATGTATTATTGTATTTTTAATGTATTTTTAATGTATTTTTAATGTATTATTGTATTTTTAATGTATTTTTAATGTATTATTGTATTTTTAATGTATTATTGTATTTTTAATGTATTATTGTATTTTTAATGTATTTTAATTTTAATGTATTTTTAATGTATTATTGTATTTTTAATGTATTATTGTATTTTTAATGTATTTTAATTTTAATGTATTTTTAATGTATTATTGTATTTTTAATGTATTATTGTATTTTTAATGTATTTCAAATTTTAATGTATTTTAATTTTAATGTATTTTAATTTTAATGTATTTTTAATGTATTTTAATTTTAATGTATTTTTAATGTATTTTAATTTTAATGTATTTTTAATGTATTTTTAATGTATTATTGTATTTTTAATGTATTATTGTATTTTTAATGTATTTTAATTTTAATGTATTTTTAATGTATTTTTAATGTATTTTTAATGTATTATTGTATTTTTAATGTATTTTAATTTTAATGTATTTTTAATGTATTTTAATTTTAATGTATTTTTAATGTATTATTGTATTTTTAATGTATTATTGTATTTTTAATGTATTTTTAATGTATTTTTAATGTATTTTTAATGTATTTTTAATGTATTATTGTATTTTTAATGTATTTTTAATGTATTATTGTATTTTTAATGTATTTTTAATGTATTTTTAATGTATTTTAATTTTAATGTATTTTAATTTTAATGTATTTTAATTTTAATGTATTTTAATTTTAATGTATTTTTAATGTATTTTTAATGTATTTTTAATGTATTATTGTATTTTTAATGTATTTTTAATGTATTATTGTATTTTTAATGTATTTTTAATGTATTTTTAATGTATTTTTAATGTATTTTAATTTTAATGTATTTTTAATGTATTATTGTATTTTTAATGTATTTTTAATGTATTTTTAATGTATTTTTAATGTATTATTGTATTTTTAATGTATTATTGTATTTTTAATGTATTTTAATTTTAATGTATTTTTAATGTATTTTTAATGTATTTTTAATGTATTTTAATTTTAATGTATTTCAAATTTTAATGTATTTTTAATGTATTATTGTATTTTTAATGTATTATTGTATTTTTAATGTATTATTGTATTTTTAATGTATTTTTAATGTATTATTGTATTTTTAATGTATTATTGTATTTTTAATGTATTTTAATTTTAATGTATTTTTAATGTATTATTGTATTTTTAATGTATTATTGTATTTTTAATGTATTATTGTATTTTTAATGTATTTTTAATGTATTTTTAATGTATTTTTAATGTATTATTGTATTTTTAATGTATTATTGTATTTTTAATGTATTTTTAATGTATTTTTAATGTATTATTGTATTTTTAATGTATTTTAATTTTAATGTATTTTAATTTTAATGTATTTTTAATGTATTTTTAATGTATTTTAATTTTAATGTATTTTAATTTTAATGTATTTTAATTTTAATGTATTTTAATTTTAATGTATTTTAATTTTAATGTATTTTTAATGTATTTTTAATGTATTTTAATTTTAATGTATTTTAATTTTAATGTATTTTTAATGTATTTTAATTTTAATGTATTTTAATTTTAATGTATTTTTAATGTATTATTGTATTTTTAATGTATTTTTAATGTATTTTAATTTTAATGTATTTTTAATGTATTTTTAATGTATTTTAATTTTAATGTATTTCAAATTTTCTTTCTTCCTCATAAAGGAAATAAGATGTTTAGATGGTATGCTATATGTATATGCTCGTTGGAGCTCCTTCTAACGACCTATGTTTTCTGTTATCATTTCCAATTGGACGATCCATTAACCCAATTGGAGGAAGATTTAAAATGGATAGATATTTTTGATTTTCACTGGAAACTGGGAATCGATGGGCTTTCCATAGGACCTATTTTACTGACAGGATTTATCACTACTTTAGCTACCTTAGCGGCTTGGCCAGTTACTCGAAATTCGCGATTGTTCTATTTTCTCATGTTAGCAATGTACAGCGGTCAGATAGGATTATTTTCTTCTCGAGACCTTTTACTTTTTTTCATGCTGTGGGAGTTAGAATTAATTCCTGTTTATTTACTTTTATCCATGTGGGGAGGAAAGAAACGTCTCTACTCGGCCACAAAGTTTATTTTGTACACTGCGGGGGGCTCCATTTTTCTCTTAATAGGAGTTCTAGGTATGGGTTTATATGGCCCTAATGAACCCACATTAGATTTTTCAAAATTAACTAATCAATCATATCCTGTGGCATTGGAAATAATATTATATTTTGGATTCCTTATTGCTTATGCTGTCAAATCGCCGATTATACCCCTACATACGTGGTTACCAGATACCCATGGAGAAGCACATTACAGTACATGTATGCTTCTAGCTGGAATCTTATTAAAAATGGGCGCATATGGACTTATTCGGATCAACATGGAATTATTACCCCACGCTCATTCTATATTTTCTCCCTGGTTGGTAATAGTGGGAACGATTCAAATAATCTATGCAGCTTCAACCTCTCTCGGTCAACGGAATTTAAAAAAAAGAATAGCCTATTCCTCTGTATCTCACATGGGTTTCACAATTATAGGAATTGGTTCTATAACCGGAATGGGACTCAACGGTGCCATTTTACAAATACTCTCTCATGGATTTATTGGTGCTGCGCTTTTTTTCTTGGCAGGAACGAGTTGTGATAGAATACGTCTTGTTTATCTCGACGAAATGGGGGGGATATCGATCCCAATGCCAAAACTATTTACCATGTTCAGTAGTTTTTCGATGGCTTCTCTTGCATTGCCAGGAATGAGTGGTTTTGTTGCGGAATTATTAGTATTTTTTGGAATAATTACTAGTCCAAAATACCTTTTAATGCCCAAAATGCTAATTACTTTTGTAATGGCAATTGGAATGATATTAACTCCTATTTATTTATTATCTATGTTACGTCAGATGTTCTATGGATACAAGCTATTCAATGTTCCAAACTCTAATTTTGCGGATTCTGGACCACGAGAACTATTTGTTTCAATCTGTATCTTTCTACCCGTAATAGGTATTGGTATTTATCCGGATTTCGTTCTCTCGCTATCAGTTGACAGGGTGCAAGCTATCCTATCTAATTACTTTCATCGATAGTCTTTCATTAATAATACGGAAATCGAATTTTTGTCTTTGATTTTGAGATTTTTAAAATCGTTCGCTGTACAATGCAAAAGAACAAAGTGAATTAGAATTGTAATGAGATGCATTTTTAGTTTTTGAGAACCGTTTTGAATAAGGAATGATTCAAACGGTTCTCAAAAACTCGCACAAACAAGAAGCTTTATATATATATATGGGATGATGTTCTTATGTATTCTTTATGTAGTTTATTCAAGTAGATGTTAATGTGAATGAACCATAACTATGTAGACCTATTCCTAATAGATTGATTCCAAAATAACATATCCAAATTATAAGAAATCCTATAGAAGCCACAAGTGCCGAATTCGTACTTTTCAAACTTTGATTTGTTCTACTTCTAATATGTATTCTAGTTCTAGTATGTAAATAAATCGCGAATATGGTCCAAGTAATAAAAGCCCAAGTTTCTTTGGGGTCCCAATTCCAATAAGATCCCCATGCCTCATTAGCCCATACTGCTCCACAAAGAATGCCTATGGTTAAAAAGGTAAATCCTAAACTAATGACACGATAACTCCAATAATCCAAACGTTGAGTCAATTGATATTTATAATAATTTCGAAATGAAAGAAAAGAAGTGTTTTTAAAAACACTTCTTTTTTCATTCAAATATTGAATCTCACCAAAGAAAAATGGCTTAATTAAGAAATTATTACCTTTACAAAAAATATCGATGTTTTTTCGAAATGTAATGACTAGAAGAGCGACTGATAATAATGATCCGCATAAAAGAGCTGCATAGCTTAATAACATCATACTTACGTGCATCATTAACCACTGAGATTGTAGAGCAGGTACTAATATTGCGGATTGATGCATTTCAGTTAAAAAACCCGACGTGGCAAAGCCTTGTGTAAAAATGGTACTTGGTGCGGTTATTGTGCTTAAATCATTTTTATGGTTCCCCATCTTGGAAATCATATGAATAATGGAGAAACTACACGAAAGGAAGATTAATGACTCGTATAAATTACTTAATGGAAAATGTCCTGAAGAAACCCAACGAGAAACTAATAATCCTGTTATAGAGAAAAAAGTGGCTATCATCCCTTTTTCCAATGAATCACGCAATCCTACGATTTCGCGGACTAATAAGATCATTAAATGAATCGTAATCACAATTGAAATTATCGAAAAAGAGATATGAGTTAATATATGTTCTAAAGTTGTAAATATCATAAAAGGGGGGGTCCCATTAGAGAATTGAAATCGAGAATTGAATACATTATAGGATTCGTTGTGTCTCTTTTAGAGGATTTATTTTCTAGGATTTATAGGATGCCGCCACTCGGACTCGAACCGAGATGCTCTAGCACTGCTTCCTAAGAGCAGCGTGTCTACCAATTTCACCATGGCGGCTTACTTGAAATAATAATAGTCAATTCACGTTGAATCGTCGAGAATCAAGGATTCAATATAGTTTAGTAAACATTAGAATCGATAAATAAAGATTCATTTAAATTCCTATTTTAATCTCTATTCAATCCTATTTGAATCTATATTCAAAAAAAATAATCTTTAGTTGGGATCATTGTAAGTTTAGTTTTAATAATAAACTTTCGCGTACTAGAAACTAAGTTCTTCCAAAACAGTTAGAACTCAATAGTTTTGTTGTCGGTCGAGGTTTGAGGTATAGAACTAAGAATTGTTCCTTTTCTATTTTTTGATTCGTTTTTTATTTATCCGATTTTATTTCATAGATTCAAACAAAATGAAAAAGATTTTTTTTTCAATGAAGAAAATTAAATAACCAGGATTAAAATTTCATATGTATAACAATTTCATCACTAAATCAAAAGAATTTGAAATTTTCTAACGATTTCGACACCTTAGTATCATTCCTTAGTACCATTAGAGTATTAATACTCTTCATTATATATATAATGGTAAGATTTACCAAACAAATTTGGTTTTTGTTAGGCATATAAGAAACAAAAGAATTTTCATTTCTATCGTAATCATACTCTACTTTTCACAATAGAAAAATATTTTTCTATTGTGAAAAGTAGATAGAAAAAAATATTCAGAATTCGATATACATACCTTTATTCTACATACCACATCTACATACTACAACAGCTAGTTCTAACTCATATTGATATTGAAGAGTTCAATACATTAATTAATGTGAATCGTTCATCTTAAAAAATTCGAAGTTCTTCGAGTATGTCAATTCCGATTATTCCAAGACTTTATTATTTGTTTGTTGCACAAAAAAACTTTTTGAACGTCCGGTGGAAACCGATTTAGCTAAGGAAAAAGCCTTTACTGCAGCTAAAAATCCTTTTTTTTTCCAAATATTTTTACGAATACGTTTTTTTGACATAGAAGTACGCTTTTTGGGGACTGCCATTCAAAAAGGGTTACCAGTTTTTATCGTTGTATGTGAAAGACATGTATTGTTTTGTTCAAAATGGATTGTTCCTTTTAGTCATTATCTATACTTATTCCCTGGTAGAATAGTTTTTTAAAAAGCATTTTCAAATATATTTAAAACCTATTAAAACATATTATTAAAACATATTATTAAAACATATTATTAAAACATATTATTAAAACATATTATTAAAACATATTATTAAAACATATTATTAAAACATATTATTAAAACATATTATTAAAACATATTATTAAAACATATTATTAAAACATATTATTAAAACATATTATTAAAACATATTATTAAAACATATTATTAAAACATATTATTAAAACATATTATTAAAACATATTATTAAAACATATTATTAAAACATATTATTAAAACATATTATTAAAACATATTATTAAAACATATTATTAAAACATATTATTAAAACATATTATTAAAACATATTATTAAAACATATTATTAAAACATATTATTAAAACATATTATTAAAACATATTATTAAAACATATTATTAAAACATATTATTAAAACATATTATTAAAACATATTATTAAAACATATTATTAAAACATATTATTAAAACATATTATTAAAACATATTATTAAAACATATTATTAAAACATATTATTAAAACATATTATTAAAACATATTATTAAAACATATTATTAAAACATATTATTAAAACATATTATTAAAACATATTATTAAAACATATTATTAAAACATATTATTAAAACATATTATTAAAACATATTATTAAAACATATTATTAAAACATATTATTAAAACATATTATTAAAACATATTATTAAAACATATTATTAAAACATATTATTAAAACATATTATTAAAACATATTATTAAAACATATTATTAAAACATATTATTAAAACATATTATTAAAACATATTATTAAAACATATTATTAAAACATATTATTAAAACATATTATTAAAACATATTATTAAAACATATTATTAAAACATATTATTAAAACATATTATTAAAACATATTATTAAAACATATTATTAAAACATATTATTAAAACATATTATTAAAACATATTATTAAAACATATTATTAAAACATATTATTAAAACATATTATTAAAACATATTATTAAAACATATTATTAAAACATATTATTAAAACATATTATTAAAACATATTATTAAAACATATTATTAAAACATATTATTAAAACATATTATTAAAACATATTATTAAAACATATTATTAAAACATATTATTAAAACATATTATTAAAACATATTATTAAAACATATTATTAAAACATATTATTAAAACATATTATTAAAACATATTATTAAAACATATTATTAAAACATATTATTAAAACATATTATTAAAACATATTATTAAAACATATTATTAAAACATATTATTAAAACATATTATTAAAACATATTATTAAAACATATTATTAAAACATATTATTAAAACATATTATTAAAACATATTATTAAAACATATTATTAAAACATATTATTAAAACATATTATTAAAACATATTATTAAAACATATTATTAAAACATATTATTAAAACATATTATTAAAACATATTATTAAAACATATTATTAAAACATATTATTAAAACATATTATTAAAACATATTATTAAAACATATTATTAAAACATATTATTAAAACATATTATTAAAACATATTATTAAAACATATTATTAAAACATATTATTAAAACATATTATTAAAACATATTATTAAAACATATTATTAAAACATATTATTAAAACATATTATTAAAACATATTATTAAAACATATTATTAAAACATATTATTAAAACATATTATTAAAACATATTATTAAAACATATTATTAAAACATATTATTAAAACATATTATTAAAACATATTATTAAAACATATTATTAAAACATATTATTAAAACATATTATTAAAACATATTATTAAAACATATTATTAAAACATATTATTAAAACATATTATTAAAACATATTATTAAAACATATTATTAAAACATATTATTAAAACATATTATTAAAACATATTATTAAAACATATTATTAAAACATATTATTAAAACATATTATTAAAACATATTATTAAAACATATTATTAAAACATATTATTAAAACATATTATTAAAACATATTATTAAAACATATTATTAAAACATATTATTAAAACATATTATTAAAACATATTATTAAAACATATTATTAAAACATATTATTAAAACATATTATTAAAACATATTATTAAAACATATTATTAAAACATATTATTAAAACATATTATTAAAACATATTATTAAAACATATTATTAAAACATATTATTAAAACATATTATTAAAACATATTATTAAAACATATTATTAAAACATATTATTAAGTCTTGGACCATCAATAATGATTTTTCCTTAGAGTTCGGATATTTGATCGACCCACTTAGTTCTATTATGTCAATACTAATTACTACTGTTGGAATCTTGGTTCTTATTTATAGTGACAATTATATGTCTCACGATCAAGGATATCTGAGATTTTTTGCTTATATGAGTTTTTTCAATGCTTCCATGTTGGGATTAGTTACCAGTTCCAATTTGATACAAATTTATATTTTTTGGGAACTGGTGGGGATGTGTTCCTATTTATTAATAGGATTTTGGTTCACACGACCGACTGCAGCAAGTGCTTGTCAAAAAGCTTTTGTAACTAATCGTGTAGGGGATTTTGGTTTATTATTAGGAATTTTAGGTTTTTATTGGATAACAGGTAGTTTAGAATTTCGGGATTTGTTCGAAATAACTAATAACTTGATCCATAATAATGGGGTCAGTTCTTTATTTGCTACTTTGTGTGCCTCTTTATTATTCATTGGTGCAGTTGCTAAATCCGCACAATTCCCCCTTCACGTATGGTTACCCGATGCCATGGAAGGACCCACTCCCATCTCGGCTCTTATACACGCTGCTACTATGGTAGCAGCAGGAATTTTTCTTGTAGCTCGACTTCTTCCTATTTTCATAGCTATACCTTACGTAATGAATTTCATATCTTTAATAGGTGTAATAACAGTACTACTAGGAGCTACTTTGGCTCTTGCTCAAAGAGATATAAAAAGAAGTTTAGCCTATTCTACAATGTCTCAATTGGGTTATATTATGTTAGCTCTAGGTATAGGTTCTTATCGAGCTGCTTTATTCCATTTGATCACTCATGCCTATTCTAAAGCTTTATTGTTTTTGGGATCCGGATCTATTATTCATTCAATGGAACCTATTGTCGGATATTCGCCAGAAAAAAGTCAGAATATGGCTCTTATGGGTGGTTTAAGAAGATATGTTCCAATTACAAGAACTACTTTTTTATTAGGTACACTTTCTATTTGCGGTATTCCACCTCTTGCTTGTTTTTGGTCCAAAGATGAAATTCTTAATGATAGTTGGTTGTATTCACCAATTTTCGCAATAATAGCTTGTTTCACAGCAGGATTGACTGCATTTTATATGTTTCGGGTGTATTTACTTACCTTTGATGGACATTTGCGCGTTCATTTTCAAGATTACAGTAGCACAAAAAATAGTTCGTCCTATTCAATATCTCTATGGGGAAAGGAGGTACCCCAAGCAGTCAATAGAAATTTACCTTTATCAACAATGAATAATAAGGTCTTCTTTTTTTCAAAGGATATGTATAAATTTGATAATAATCTAAAAAAATGCATACGATACTTTAATACTTCTTTCGAAAAAAAGTACACTTACATGTACCCTCGCGAAGTGGACAATACTATGCTATTTCCTCTGCTTATATTGGTATTATTTACTTTGTTTGTTGGATCAATAGGAATTCATTTTGATCAAGGAGTAATAGATTTGGATATATTATCCAAATGGTTAACTCCACTCACAAACCTTTTCCATCCAAATTCGAGTAATTCTGTGGACTGGTATGAATTTTTTACAAATGCAATTTTTTCAGTAAGTATAGCTATTTCCGGACTATTCATAGCATATATCTTATATGGGTCTGCTTATTCATTTTTACGGAATTTGAACTTTATCAATTCATTTGTAAAAGGTGGTCCTAAAAGAATTATCTTGGACCAAATCAAAAATGGGATATACAATTGGTCATATAATCGTGGTTACATAGACATTTTTTATACTAGGGTTTTTACCATGGGTATAAGGGGATTAACCGAACTAACTCAGTTTTTTGATAGATATATAATTGATGGAATTACAAATGGGGTTGGCATTGCAAGTTTTTTTATAGGGGAAGGAATCAAATCTATGGGAGGTGGACGAATCTCTTCTTATCTATTCTTTTATTTATTTTATGCATCAATATCGTTATTCATTTTTTTATTTTTTTTATAATTTTTTTTTTTTTTTTTTTTTTTTTTTTTTTTTTTTTTTTTTTTTTTTTTTTTTATGTAGAAATATCTCTTTTTTTTATACCTTACATTATCTCTATTACTAATCCTTTGTGCACTTTGGTGTTCCTAACCGTCCACTGATTTTTGATTGATCTACGGCATGGTAATAAATACAAGACAGTAATGAAAACTCCATACAGTTGATCTTTTACACCCGCTTCAAGATATGATGACTAATGAAAGAATCTTAATCTTGGGGTAAACAGTTTACACTGCTTATGTTTACTTCAACTTTATTCTTGTACATATGAAATGAGATTTTATCTTCTTACTGCAAACTTCTAAGTTGTTTTGTTTCACTCATATAACTATCTGGTTTAACTCATTGACCCGAATGATGAATAAAAAATAAAATACCTATTCAATACATTACATTCAACTTCTTTCCTTTACTTCTAGGAAAGAAGTATAAAGTTCATGTTCAACGAATCACACGTAGAGATATTGATAACACACATAGAGTTAATGGTATTTCATAACTAATAGATTGAGCAGCAGCTCGTAGACCACCTGAAAAGGAATATTTATTATTCGATCCGTATCCTGACATAAGAAGCCCAATAGGAGCAATACTTGAAATGGCGACCCATAAAAAAACACCTATACTGAGATCGGCTAAAATGAGGCGATACCCAAAAGGAATTACTAAATAACTTAGTAGAATTGATATGACCACTATAGACGGTCCAATACTAAACAAACGAACATCTCCTCTAGATGGGAGAAGGTCTTCTTTAAAAAGTAGTTTAGTTCCATCTGCTAGAGCTTGAAGAATTCCCAAGGGGCCGGCATATTCAGGCCCAATACGTTGTTGTATCGCTGCAGATATTTCTCTTTCTAACCAC
The DNA here is from genome assembly GCA_004837865.1 of Musa balbisiana. Classification (NCBI taxonomy): domain Eukaryota; kingdom Viridiplantae; phylum Streptophyta; class Magnoliopsida; order Zingiberales; family Musaceae; genus Musa; species Musa balbisiana. The sequence continues at coordinate 24,059 of PYDT01000510.1, forward strand.
ACAATTACTAGTACCCCTATTGTAATTCCCAATATAAGGGTCAAAATGGGTACAAAGATCCATATGAGTCCATATACTTCTTTTAAGGATTCCGATATAGAAAAAGAATTGATAGTTTGTACTTCTGTCGTATCAATTATCATTTCAACGATCAACCTCTCCCATAATGATATCTATACTACCTAGTATCGTCATGATATCAGCCAATTTCATTCTTTTAACTAGCTGAGGAAGAATTTGCAAATTTATGAAGCCGGGTGGACGAATTTTCCATCTCCAAGGGAAAACACTATTATCTCCTATCAAATAAATTCCTAATTCCCCTTTTGGGGCTTCTACTCTCACGTAAAGTTCTTGTTTCGACAATTCAAAATTGGGTGAAGGTTTTTTACTAATAAATCTATATTCAAAATCATTCCATTCGGAATTTTTTGCTCTATCAAAGCGTCGGACTTCTAAATTCTCATAGGGTCCTCCAGGAATTCCTTCTAGAGCCTGTTGAATTATTTTTATAGATTCCCTCATTTCACCGATTCGTACTAAATAACGAGCTAACGAATCTCCTTCTTTTTGCCATTGGACTTCCCAATCGAATTCATTGTAACACTCATAATTATCAATTTTACGAAGATCCCATTGTGTTCCAGAAGCTCGTAACATCGGTCCTGATAAACCCCAATTTATTGCTTCCTCTACACCAATAATGCCCACTCCTTCGACTCGCTCCAAAAAAATGGGATTTCGCGTAATGAGTTTTTGATATTCAACAATTCCTGTTAAAAAATAATCGCAAAAATCCAAACATTTATCTATCCAGCCATAAGGTAGATCGGCAGCTACTCCTCCGATGCGGAAATAATTATGCATCATTCGCATACCTGTGGCGGCTTCGAATAAATCATATATCAATTCTCTCTCTCTGAAAATATAGAAAAAGGGAGTCTGCGCGCCGATATCCGCCATAAAAGGCCCAAGCCATAACAAATGAGAAGCTATACGGCTCAGCTCCAGCATAATTACTCTGATATAGCTAGCCCTTTTAGGTACTTGAACATTTTCCAGTTGTTCTGGTGCATTTACCGTTATTGCCTCTGTGAACATAGTAGCTAAATAATCCCAACGTGTTACATAAGGCAGATATTGTATAATTGTTCGGTTTTCCGCTATTTTTTCCATCCCTCTGTGTAAATAGCCCAATATGGGTTCACAGTCAATAACATCTTCACCATCGAGAGTAACGATCAGTCGAAGAACACCATGCATTGATGGGTGGTGAGGACCCATATTAACTATCATGAAATCTTTTTTTGTAGCCGGTACAGTCATATCTTTTCTTCCTTAATTCATTATTTCATGAATTCCTCAAAAAAGTAGGAGGTTCATCAAAATAAAAAATCTAATAACTACTATACTAATTCAAACGATTTAATTAACGATTTTTTGGCTCCCGAATATCCAACTGGTCAATTAATTTCTTATAACGCGCTCTATTTTTCTTTGACAAATAAGCCAGCAGACGTTGACGTTTTCTCAGAATTTTTTGTAGACCTCTTTGTGATAAAAAATCTCTTTTGTGCAATTCCAAATGTGAAGTAAGTCTTCGTATCTTATTGGTGAAACTTAATACTTGAAATTCAACAGAACCCCTGTTTTCTTCTTTTTCTTCTTGTGGAAGAAGTGAAATGAATGAATTTTTGACCATAAAACTTTTTTTATCTTTTTCTTTTCTTTTCTTTTCCATGCCATGGATTTTACCGATCAGGAAAAATAAAATAATAATTATTATATTATGTCAATTTTTTTGAATCTAGTACACGCAAAAATTTAGATTTATCCGTTTCTATCTAAATCAAATTTTCCATTTGATTTAGATAGAAAAGAAAAGGATAATATATTTAGAAAAGGATAATATATTTAGAAAAGGATAATATATTTAGAAAAGGATAATATATTTAGAAAAGGATAATATATTTAGAAAAGGATAATATATTTAGAAAAGGATAATATATTTAGAAAAGGATAATATATTTAGAAAAGGATAATATATTTAGAAAAGGATAATATATTTAGAAAAGGATAATATATTTAGAAAAGGATAATATATTTCTGCATTTACGAAAGAGAATGATTTCTTTGCACCTAAAAAGATTCTGTAGATTTCTTTCTAGATTCAATTGAATTGATACACAAGTAAATACGTATCATGTACCAGAACGTAACACACCATATGCGTACATCTTTCGGTTTTTATTTACTGAAAACGGCATGTGATATATAGGAAATATACTATTAAATAATTCTGAATCGTGGATACATACGTATCCTTGACATACTGAAACGACTACCATTATTGGTATCAAACCAATAGCGATTCATACAAGCTAAATCTTCTAATCGGTAATTGGGCCAAAGAAACAATTTGCATTTAATTAATTTATTTAAATCCGTATTAAGACGTTTGTCCTCATTCAAAAATTGTTCAGAGTTTCTTATGTTGTTTTCGTTGCAAAATACTGGATTTCTATTCACAATATCCCGATTATGAGAGTTGAAACAAATTAGAATTCTCAATTCTCTACGACGTCTAGGAGATAGAATATTTTCAGGAACAAAGAAATTATAATGATCTTGATCCCCATTCACAAATATATTGCCATGTCGTCCAGTGGATTTTTTAAAATTCTTCTTATCAACATATCTTTTCTTCCTTAATTCATTATTTCATGAATTCCTCAAAAAAGTAGGAGGTTCATCAAAATAAAAAATCTAATAACTACTATACTAATTCAAACGATTTAATTAACGATTTTTTGGCTCCCGAATATCCAACTGGTCAATTAATTTCTTATAACGCGCTCTATTTTTCTTTGACAAATAAGCCAGCAGACGTTGACGTTTTCTCAGAATTTTTTGTAGACCTCTTTGTGATAAAAAATCTCTTTTGTGCAATTCCAAATGTGAAGTAAGTCTTCGTATCTTATTGGTGAAACTTAATACTTGAAATTCAACAGAACCCCTGTTTTCTTCTTTTTCTTCTTGTGGAAGAAGTGAAATGAATGAATTTTTGACCATAAAACTTTTTTTATCTTTTTCTTTTCTTTTCTTTTCCATGCCATGGATTTTACCGATCAGGAAAAATAAAATAATAATTATTATATTATGTCAATTTTTTTGAATCTAGTACACGCAAAAATTTAGATTTATCCGTTTCTATCTAAATCAAATTTTCCATTTGATTTAGATAGAAAAGAAAAGGATAATATATTTAGAAAAGGATAATATATTTAGAAAAGGATAATATATTTAGAAAAGGATAATATATTTAGAAAAGGATAATATATTTAGAAAAGGATAATATATTTAGAAAAGGATAATATATTTAGAAAAGGATAATATATTTAGAAAAGGATAATATATTTAGAAAAGGATAATATATTTAGAAAAGGATAATATATTTAGAAAAGGATAATATATTTAGAAAAGGATAATATATTTAGAAAAGGATAATATATTTAGAAAAGGATAATATATTTAGAAAAGGATAATATATTTAGAAAAGGATAATATATTTAGAAAAGGATAATATATTTAGAAAAGGATAATATATTTAGAAAAGGATAATATATTTAGAAAAGGATAATATATTTAGAAAAGGATAATATATTTAGAAAAGGATAATATATTTAGAAAAGGATAATATATTTAGAAAAGGATA
>PYDT01000374.1:0-27723 GCA_004837865.1 Musa balbisiana
AAGTACAAAATGAGTGTTCCTTAGGAACCTTTGGATACCAAGATTTCCCGACTCTTACTTTCGTAGTTTTGATCCCGATTTACTTTCACTATTTATTTTATTATTTATATCTTTATTATTCTACTTTTAGTTTATTCTCTTATCAAATAATTTCCCGACCCACTCCTAAGCATATTAAAGCATAATCTATTAATAGTAAGGCTTACTTTCACCCTATTTGTACCGGTTTGGGCCACACCCAAAGCCCGGATTTTGAGAAAAAAATTGACTTTCTTTAAAAAAAATTGACTGTCTTTATAAGAACTACCGATTCTACAAATAAGTCTCGATAGGCTTATCCTTTGCCTCTCTTCTCCGGGGACAGAATTCGTCGAGTAACTCACCTCATAAGATCCGCAAGTTTTTGTTGATCAGTCGATCACCCCGATTTTAACTGGGGATCAAGGATTTGCAAGTCCCCCGCCTTACCACTTGGCCAGTCCGCCAAACCAATTCGATTCCAATAAATAAAAAATAGATTTCTGGTCAAGACTTAAAATTAAGGCAAATTGGAACCATTCCCTTGTGTTTTGTTGATTTTGACTTAGTGAAAGTTCGTCATTTGTATCCAATTGTTTTGCGTTTCCTAATGGCTAACAATCAAATTTTTTTGACTAATCAGTATCAATTCATTTTTCAATAATCAATCTTTTTCATTTCAATTCTAACATTAAATTATCACAATATATATTTTGTATAGTAAACTCAAAACAGAACTTGTTACACAGATCACCGCGCTTATGTACATATCCCATATCCCTAAGAGAGCGTCGCCCTTCTTTTTTTTCATTTTCTATATGCAATAGAAAAATAGGAATTATGATATAGTGCGACCTGACTTCTTTTGCCACAAGTTATTAACGATAAAATATGTGATATGCGGACAGTAGATAGCTATATTGGCATGCCTTAGTAAAATTACGCCTATTCGCAATTCAATCATATTCTATATTTCCTACTAGCAAAAAATAATTCGAAATTTTTTTTTGAACATGAAATTGAAACTCAATAAAATTAATTATTCTAAATGGAAACTCTAATATTTTTCCTGCGTTCTATCCTTTATCTCATTCATAGAGATTCAATTTCATCCTGAATCCCTTTATTTTTTTTGGTAACGCAATCAATCTGATCGTTATATCCTACTAATAGGTGATGGCGTTATATCATCATAATAGGTGAATGAATCATTAATACTATTTAGAAATTGAATGAATTTTTATATTCTATTAGACTCCAGAAGTGTAAGTGACAGAATTTTTCCGGAATCTTATCAATCCATTTCCATTTGTACCTTTCGCAATTGCGAACTTGCGTCGAAAATCTCTCATTCCCTGTCTCATTTCCGTTCATACGTAGGAAAACAATATGGAAGTTGCTTAAAGTTCATGTGATCAGTACACGAAATACATTCCATCATTGCAGCTACGGCCGTATGGTTCGATAATAGTGAGCCTAATAATGGGATTTTTCATCAACAGGAACTTAGATTAAGATCTCCGGAGATGCTGGAAATGAGGGAATGTCCACAATACCTGATTTAGTTCAGATCCAATTTGAGGTTTGTAGGGTCATTAATTGGGCTTTACGAAAGAATTTCATACGTTTCCAAAAAATTTGAAGATACGACAGAAATTGAATTTAAATTATTTGTGTGGAAAGATATCAATTGGTAGAACCTTGATACACGAAAGAGATGCTGTGTATTAATCACTCACATATTCTTCTGAATTGAAATGATGTACCCGCGTATAATTTGGAACCGGTAGAGATATGCCAAGAACAAACGTTTATTGGAAACATTCCCCTATGAATTCCCTGGGACCTTTATAGTAAATGGATATACAGATTGTGACAATCAACTATGCAAAGTCCGGTATTTACTACCGTTCAGAATTGGACCCTACGGAATTGTCTGTCTACCAGCACAATAATTCAATGGGAGGAATCGGAATTCGAAATGATAGAAAAGCAAGGTATGGGCCCGTGTAAGGAGGAACAAACAATATCTATTTCCTAATACTGATCATCAGCTATGGGTTCGATCTAAGAGAAATTCTAGCTATGTTTGTTACCCTGAATTTTTCTGGTCTTTCCCGACTGATAAGAGAGAAAACAATATTGGGTCAAAAGAATGCTATTTTGGAATTTTATCAACATTTGCTTGTGTAGTCGGATCCGGTTATTTTCTGAGCTCTTTATGTAAAGAATTCCAGAAAGAAATTTTTTCAACAAAGATGTAATATAATGATTTGGTCGACGAATATGAACCGTCTCGACTGAATCGTGAATCCTCCATACCAATCTTTTGATACCACGATATGTATTGGGCTGCTGGCGGATCATTTGATCGGTAATAATTTGGAATGGGTACACTTGACGATAGAATCACTTGAAAAATAAACGGATTCGTTCAAACCATAGCGGATCTGTTACCGGCTCCATTGTACGGACTGGCTCTTGTTCGTTTAGAAAATGCGGTTGCGAGACTATATGCGGATACTTCTGCATAAATTTGATACCGACTCCTCAAAATTTGGTACCTTCACTTCATTAACCCCAACCTTATGATCGTTTTTTTGGCCTACATCCTTTATCTCAAGTTTTTGATCGAACTAATCCATTGACACAAATCGTTCAGGGCGAAAATTGAGTTTATTTGGGTCCTGAGGCTTGACGGGGCGACTGCTATTGCTGGATACGAGATATTCACCTACCACTATGGACTATTTGTCAATTGACACGTCCGAAGGAATCAATGTTGACTTATTGGGATCCGTAGCCATTCATGTTAGATTGGTCATTGGGGATCTATAGGAGTCCATTTAACTAGAAATATCTGAAAGATCAAAAGAGGCACAGATAGTTTATTTATCACCAAATGAGATGATATTATATGGTAGCAGCAGGAATTCTTGGCTTGATCGGGGTATTCAGAAGAACAGGTTGTTTCCGCCCGATAACCGTAACAATAGGTTCCTGACTATTGCATGGTGACAGATTCATCTTAGAGTAATTTTTTCCCTTCCAATATTTTCTATTGGAGCTTCCTCATTCCTTTTATCGAGCATAATGTGCGATCGGTTTTTTCTTTAATGATTTTCTATATGCAGCGCCAAGCAGTTCCGCTTTCTCAGTCCGAGAGGTGCATTGTTGGAACTGGACGGAAGCCAAACGGCTCTAGATTCGGGGGTTTCCGCTATAGCCGAACAGAGGTCAAGATCTTTATACTGACCCTCACAAGATCTTTATCACGTAAGGGGGACACACTCTAAGTATAAGTATTACCATTAGTTATCTAGCTCCACCTTTCCAACAAACATACTTGATGCCTCCAAACCTCAGGTTCCTCGGGTACATGCATTAAAAAGGCCAAATTCTAGCGCTGGACGTTGCGGCTACAGTTTGGGGGGGAAACTGCTTAGGAAAAAACGTATTGATAGCTTATATGCCATGGGAAGGTTATAACAATTCTGAAGACGCCAGTTACTAATTTAGCGAACGTCTGGTATTGAACGATATTTAATACTTCTTCACACCGGAATATTAAATTCAGACTCATGTGACAAGCACAAGGACCTTAACGAATCCACTAAGGAAATACCACATCTAGAGCTCATTTACTCCGCCAATTTGTAGACAGAAATGAGTTGTGCTGCTGGGATCTTGGGTAGAAACGGTGATATTTTATAGGTAAATAACCCTCGACAGCAAACGAATCGTCGTATGCTCCAGAGGATAGTTATTACGAGCCAACTTGGAATTCAGTATACACTGCAAAAGACACTTCTCTAACCACCTATAGGCGGAAGAGGTCGCGTTATTGTGTGAGATGGATCCGGAAAAAGGGGTTCCTTGTATAATTCGGAATGATTCGTGTATAATTTCACAGACGTGAAATCAAAGTGTGTAAAGTAGCTGGAAGACATGGGAATACGGGTACTCCTTTCAAAAATTTTGCCTAGACAAGATCTGCCCTATTGCCAGTGGAACACCGGTTGTATGTCTTCAACCCATTAAGTACCATCACGAAGAACTGTGGGACATGATATTTGCATGCTCGCTCGGGTTAGCGGGGATCTGCTAAAGGAGACCTTATAGAATAGCAACCTTTTGATAGAGATATTAGCGAAGTCGCTTCGAGAAAACTAGATGTTTTCCGAATTCATATGAGCCAGTAAGCAACAAAAATCCTGGTATTGAAACCCGAATAGCCGGAAAAAGCAGAATAGTTGAGTGGAAGACCGAGAATCCTTTTGACAACCTGTTCTAATAGGAAAGTCCTATATTTAAAATTAATTCCATCAAGTTGATGATAAAATCCATGACGTTCTATTGGACATACTCACTTGTTACACAACAGCGCCCTTAAGAAGGCGAAGCAAGTGGGACAACGAGTAAGGGGAAATTAAGTTTGCTCTAGAGTGCTTTGGTGTTTGCTCTATTTTTACAAGAATTCTCTTATAATCTGATCATATTAGAGCTCGTCAAGAATTACTTGTTGCACGATCCTTGTAGGAAGAGTATCTAACCCAGAAGATGCTCCAGAATCATTTTCGATTGCTCGTTCGACAGAATACGATCTTTAGCTCTACGAACTGAATCATTTCCTTGTATTGAAAGAACTTCCAGATTAATATCAGGAGCTTGAATCTGAATGAACATAATTTCTATTCTATGATTGACCGGTATAAACATCAACAACTTCGAATTGGACTAGTTCTCCTCACAAATAAGGCTTGGCAACAAAAATTTTACCTAATGAAGAGTAGTGAATAGAGGTGCAAAAGCACTATACTTTCATTGCTAAACCCAATAAACCAGAAAAAGATGGATTGTTTTGTGAAAGACTCTCTGCCCATAAAAAGTGGAATTTGTGCCTTGTGAATTATCGAGTGATTGGAGCTGAAAAAGAAGCCCAAATTTTGTGAACACTGCGGGGTGAATTTGTTGAGTCTCGGATACGAATATATCAATTGGATACATCAAACTCTCATGTCCAGTGACTCATGTTTGGTAGTTGGCAATCGTCTTCCAGTTATATCGCGAATCTTTTAGATAAACCCCTTTAGGAATTAGAAGGCCTAGTATACGCGATGTGGTGATTATGAATCCAAATTTTCGTTTTACAGATTCGGACTGAGACACTGGCTCCATTCAATCGATTGGGTGCCCCCTGCTCGACAATGTGTTTTGGAGAAGTACAAGTACCGAAACTCATAATTTATAGGTGTATTCAATCCTTCCAATGCAATGGGAATTGATCGATGGTCTATTCCGTATAAATAGATTGCTATATACCTCGTGAAACAACACTTTTTTGTGAATCAGCTATTCCATTTCTTTATAGAGAGATTCTGTTTAAGCAAGCAATATAGCATGGTTACAGAAGTCTATCTATCGCATATATGTCTTCAAGGGGCAATCATTGATCCTCGAGGTTGAGTAGGGACCTGAAAGCTCGAATAGACGGATATAGACTAAGTAAATCCCTTACGGTTCCCAAAGTCTTTCTTTTAAGGGAGTTCATCATTTGACGGGAATTAGACTTCTCAAAATCCTACATTGTTATTTTGTCATAAGTAATTTCGGAAAATTAAAAAGGAAAAAAGAAAAATGAATCGTTGGTCCTTAGTGGTAACTTGAGTAATAGTATTCTTTGTTGTAGGGTTTTTCGAACAAACTTTTTAAAATAGGATAATCCCCTTTTTGAGTATAACTACTGAGCCGGATGAAAGGAAACCTTCACGTCCCTATTTTAAAAGGGGGAACCAATCCTACAGAACCATCCGATTAATTTCTTTGCTAGGCCCATAGCGAAAAAACCTACTTTCTTACGTTACGAGGTTTATTCGAATATTAAACCCATCTCGAAATACAGCATACCACTTTTTTTACTACCCAAGGCTTCCGAGCATTTCGAAATCGGAGAAAATCTTCTACAGTAGCAGTGCTATCAGGAACAATTAGCCGATTCATTTGCGAATTATACAGTACTTCTTAGTAGAATGGAAGGAATTAGGGGAGGAGGGTCACTGGAAATGAATGGGAAGATGAAAAATAGAAGAATAAGGATTTTTGGTTAGAGCATGAATTAGCTAAACATTTTGTGGTTCGAACAAATGTAGAACCAGAATGGATGGTTTTGTGCTTATTACCAGTTCGTCTCCGAGTTGAGACCAATCATTCGATAGATGGGTGTAAACTAATGAGTTCGCATAAATGACCCTATAGACGAGTTTCTATCGGAATAATACTCTTACCGACTATTAGCACAAGTAGTACTACTCCAGGACTTAGTAATTGTGTCATGAGAAATTGGGACAAGAGGCCGTGCAATACACTTCTGTAATGGGATCCCCGGTGGACCACCAATGAGGATGGTCATAATAAATTACAAGTCATTTTTCAGATGTAATTGAAGGCAAAGAGGGAAGATTTCCGAGAGACGCTGCTTGGTAAACGTGTCGATTATCGGGAGTTCCGTCATTGTCGGGGTCCTTCGCTTCACATTACTCAGTGTGGATTACCTCGAGAAATACAATAGACTTTCCCAAACATTTGTATTCGTGGTCTACTCAGCAACATTTTCTTCTACCATAGAAGTTGCTAAAGTAAAATTCGGGAAAGACCCAGTCTGGCATATACTTCAAGAATTTATGCGGGGCATCCTGTCTATTGATAGAGCCCCACCCTGCACATATTTAGGCCAACAGGCGTTCCAACCCTTGTTTAGTGGAGGGACGCTTTTGTTTATCATCCATTAGTTTGTAAGGGCTTTCAATGCCGACCTTTGATGGGGACGAAATGCTGTTCATGTACCTTTAGCTTTGGAAGCTCGAGCTGAGGCTCGTTTACTTATTTTTTCTCATATGAATCTCTATGTCTCCAGCTATTGGGGATCCTATTCCGTACCAACCAAGATATGCTTCGGACTCTTTTATTAAACGATCGGGAATCGTCGAGGTATTTGTTCAATAGGTATATCCATATAGATATAGTTGGGGAAACACCAAAATAAAAAAGGTTGACAATAAAAAATGGACTAAGTATACGCAAAAGAAAGAACCATGTTTCTATTTCCTATGATGCACTTGGAGCTTATCCACAGGAACCGATTAGTTTTAGAAGCCTTTGTGGCTCCGATGGAGACTAGATCAACGTTTCATTTGGCTCAAGAGAAGTCCCAAGAAGTTCAATATGAATCTTTGGGTACTTTATCAATTTATGGGCCTATCTAATAGAAGTAGGTACGAAGGAAATCCGTTGTTAGACATCGAAACTACTCTTGTCACTTTCTTTTTACGGGAAATAGAAGAAGCCATCAGGGTTTTTGTCGCGCCTACTCATGACGCTATCCTAAACTAAGAATCAGATTAGGGCGATGTTCCTGCCCAGGGGATTCGAGTCTCCCCAATTTCACTGGTATCATAATTTCTGAATTTCTGCGTGAATCAAGATTGAGATTAGAGGAAAGGAGTTGTTCGAATCAATAACTCCGGGTCCATTGTCGTCCTACTTAGCAGAATATATACGAATTACTGTACTATGGCAGAACGGGCCGATCTGGTCTTCACATCAAGGTTATAAATGGAACGGTTATGAACCGACTTATTACCTGTTAAGCTCATTTCGGAATGGCTAATACCTCCATATCTTGGATCACGTAAAGACTTTGGGTTTCCAACAAGCCACTGCTACATCTATTTCATTATGAATTGATGATCTTTCACAATCCTTCTAAGGGATGTTAGTCCAGACGCTGAACAACAAAGTTTTATTTTGATGAAAAAACAAACCAAAAAAAAAAATAAACACCATCATTATGGGAATGTACAGCGGTAGAAAAATTCGTCAATCCATTGCGATATGTATGCTACAAGTGATATTTGAGACACGAAATGAATCCTAAGATTTTCGGGAATGCCTGATCCTTCTAATCCCGTATATCTAATGTCCTTTTCGGGAGCTAGAGGAAATCATCTCAGATACACCAATTAGTAGTATGCGAGGATTAATGTCGGATCCCAATGACAAATGATTGATTTACCCATTCAACAATTTACGTGAAGGCCTTTCTTTGACAGAATATATATTTCCTGTTATGGAGCCCGGCAAGGAGTTGTAGAACTGCTGTACGAACATCATATGCATGATACCTCCCACTATACTTGTTGAAGTGTTCAACATATAGGTAATTAGAACGATTGTGCACTAGCCAGTATTTCCGTGAGTCTCGAAATGGATTACGGAAAAAATTTTGTCCAAACACTAATTGGTCGTGTATTACATCCGATATATTATCGTCGTACGTGCCTTGCCACTCTAATCACAGATCCTTGGATTGGACTTGTCAATCGATTCATAACCTTTCGAGCACACCCCAATATATATTCGAACCCCCTTTACTTGCGGAGTACATCTGATCTGCCAATTATGTTATGGTCGGATCCTACTCATGGCGACCTGGTCGAATTGCGAGAGCTGTAGGTATTATGCGGTACAATCAATTGGGACGAAGTAACTCAACTACATTAGAACTTTTTCATACCGTGGAGTATCACAGGCGGTACTTCCGAGCATGTCAAGCTCCTTCTAATGGAAATAAAATTCAATGATGATTTGGTTCCCCACACGTACCCGTCCATGGGCATCCTGCTTTTCTATGTCTATTAGACTTGTATGTAACTATTGAAGTCGGGATATTCTACATAAGGTAAATATTCCCCAAAAGGTGTTATTTAGTTCAAAATAATCAATATGTAGAATCAAACCAGTGATTGCTGAGATTCGTGCTGGAACGTCCACTTTTCATTTACAGAAAGGTACGAAAACATATTTATTCTGAATCCGAGGGATAAATTCACTTGAGTCCCGATGTCCACCATGCACCTGATATACAGAGGGTAATGTTGCATCTATTATCAAAACGATTGCAAGTTATGGATTTAGCGGGAGGTCCGTGCAGATCGATTATAGTGTCCTTTTTCGCTCCACCAGGATCAAGATCAAATGAATGTTTATTCTTTTCTGTGCGAAAAAGATTATCTCCGACCTATCAATGACTAATGGTCGAATAGACATAATTGTTGGATACTTCCTGGTAAAAGAAAAAAACAAAAAAATAAGACTATATAAAGTGACCTATAAATACAAATAAGACCTATCAAACGATTTCTACTGGTCATGGAATTTTATCATATACCCTTCTATTATCCAAGGAATTCTTCTTTCTTGGCGAATAGCGAGAAAATATAGTTCATCATCCGCTTACAATACAATCAAGACGAATCACGAAAGAACTAATACCCTGTTTTGGTATTTCGGGGGGCGACGAAAATACCAAAAACAGGGTATGTACGTAGAAATAGTACTTGCTTAATGTGATGATCCACGATACAGAAGGCAATTCGGGAATTACTAAATATGGAACCGTCGAGGTCATTCAATCATAAAAAAGAGGATTTGATTGATATCGAGACCAAAAGAATTAGTCCGAAATCCAAACGAAAGTGATCGTTTTTTTCTTCTCGAAGAAGTTCATTCTTTACCCGGATCTTCGTCGAGATGGCCGAACAATATATCATTGGAGTAGATACACAACTCGCTTTAAATACAAGAAGTCTGGAGGCCGGATTGTCCGAGTGGAGAGAAAAAAACAAATATTTCACTAAAAAAGGTTCCGGAGATATTTATTTTCCTGGAGAGGCAGATAAGATATCCTAGCCAGCGGCAGTTTGATACCACCGGAAACAGAAAAAAAATTTTCTAAGGAATCAAAAAAATGGCAAAATTGGATCTATTCCAACGGATCACCCACCAAGAAAAGTATTATTGTTTTTGTTCGACCGCGTAGTCACATATTAGAGCTACTGATGGGCATAAGTTTACGCAACACTTTTTCCTCAAGATCTCCTGCGGGAAAAGGATAATGTCCAACTTAGAGTTGTCAATTATATCCTTCAGGGAAATGCAAGTCATTCGAGGATTTCTCACACAAGGATTCAATAGTTCGGCTTGCTTCGTTTGAATTGGATCAAAGCAACAGGTTCTTGGCGGGCGTGAATAGTTCACGCGGTTCCTTTGTTGAGGAAGAAAAATGGAGCTGATTCAGATTTCATAAGAATTGAGTTAGTCAATTCCACTATTTCGTATACCGTGGGAAAAAAGATATGATAGGGCAAGTTCCGGATTGATTTCCGATAATGGATTAGATCGCACAAATATCAATCCTTTTTTTTACAAGGCAGGATTCAATCACTTACCCAACATCAAGGACTCTTGGTCATTTGTTAATCGAAATCGGAATGCCCCTCTTTGATATTTGTCATCATCCTTGTTTTCGATTGCCCATTCATGGTTCAAATATAACAATATGACAAAAGAATCGATTCCCATAATCCATTAAGGATTGCTGGTCCCTTAGGCACTATTGTACCTAAAATGCAATTTCTATTCATCTACCCATTAATAACTTATAATCAGATCTTGTTAAAGAAATATTTGCTACTGACAATTCCACAGACTTTCCAAGTACTTCAAGTACTTAAATACTGTTTAATAGATGAAAATAGGAGGATTAGAATCCCGACCATGCAGTAACATCATTTTGAATCCCTTCCATTTGAATTGGCACTTTCTCATCACTATTTATTGTGAAGAGACTCTACAAAATTAGTATTGGACAATTTTTTTGTGAAACTGTTGTCTATTCAAATACGAACCACACGTAGAAAAATCTTGTCAGATCATAATGTTCATGTTGACTCCTTAGTTATAAGATCGGCTAAGCCCTATTTGGCCACATCCCGGAGCTACTGTTCATGGCCATTATGGGAAATCTTTTACGAGGAGATACATTAGTTACATTTATATATGAAAAATCGAGATCTGGTGACATAACCGCAAGTTCTTCCCAAAAGTGAACAAATCTTAGAAGTACTGTTCTATTGATTCAATATCGATGAACTCGAAAGGAGAGTTGAAGGTTGGAACGAAGGTATACCAAAAAATTCTTGGAATCCCCTGGGGATTCTTGATTCAAGCGGAGCTACCATGTTCAAAGCGTATGCTCTTGGTTAGAAAATCCAAAAGGTGTTATCGTCCCAGGGGTTACAGATCCATATATACCTTATAGAGATTATTGTACGTCAAGTAACATCAAAAGTGTTGGTTCAGACTGGAATGTCTCATGTTTTTTTCAACCTGGAATTAATCGATGTTTGGCTAGCGAACGAGCGGGGGCGTGCTTTGGAGAAGCGATTATCTTATCGGCATCCTATTGGGAATAAACGAGGGCATCTTTGATACTCAAAGTTTCATATCCGAGCAAGTTTGCAAGAAACCGCTCGAGTTTTAAGCAAGCTGCTCTACGTGGGTCGATTGATTGGTTGAAAGGCCTGAAATAGACTTGTTCTTGGTGGATGATACCTGTTTGGTCCCGGATTCAAAAGTTAGTGCACCGTTCAAAAGGCAAGACAGAGGATTTATTTGGAATCAAAGAAGAATCTATTCGATTTGGAATGAGAGATATTTTGTTACAGAACCATAGAGACTTTCTTTTGTTCTTACGTCCCATTTCCATGAGACATCAGAACATCGTTTCGGCGATTTCACATGATTCCTAAGAGGCAATTCTTTACTTTAACTATCTTTTCACACATTGTTAAACCTATCTGTCTTTTTAACTTAACTATCTGGTCCGATATTGATTTGGTAAAACAAAATAAGTATTAAAAAGACATTAATGGTTTTGTACCATGGATCAACGGTTACTTCCCGGGAGAGGTCCATCGAACAATTATTTATTTCAAAGTACCTCGTCTTTTGTTTAAAAAGTTAAAAAAAAAAAAGAAAAAACAAAAGAAGTGTGGGGAAAAATGACAAGAAGATATTGGACATCAATTTGGAAGAGATGATGGAGGCCGGAGTTCTTTTGTTCATGGTACTAGAAATGGAATCCTAGAATGGCCCCTTACATCTCTGCAAACGTAAAGGTTTCATATTACAAATCTCACTAGAACGGCTCGTTTTTTAAAATTAATATCAGAACCTGGATTTAGTTTTTTGATGCAGCAAGTAGGGGAAAAAACTTCTTAATTGTTGGTACCAAAAATAAAGCAGGCGATTCCAGTATCATCACTGCATAAGGGCCTCGTGTCATTATGTAATAAAAAATGGCTGGTTGTATGTGCACGAATTGGTCTACTACGGAAACGAGACTTCAAAAGTTCAGGGATTAAGACTAACAAAAGATGGGAAACTCAACCGTCTTCCCAAAAGAGATGCCGCAATGTTTAAGAGAAAGATTATCCTGCCTTGCAACATATCCGGGCGGTAATCACATATACGGGATGGCTGATATTGTGATCATCGTTGAAGTCAGGCAAGAAGAATCTAATGGCTCTTCGAGAATGTGGTATTTTAGGGATTCCGACGCTTTGTTTAATCGATACACATTGTGACCCCGCTCTCGCAGCTATTTCGATCCCAGCCAGATGGACGCTAATAAGCCTTCAATCCGATCTGTGCTAACAAATTAGTAGCCCATTTGTGAGGGCCGTTGTAGCTATATAAGAAATCGTTGATTCTGGATAAGATAATTAGTTAATTATTTTGGAATTTTTATAGATTTTATTGATCATGTATACTATTCTTGAATTAAAAAAAGCCCAACAAATGGAATGTGGATATGAATAATATGTTATGAGGTTATGTGATTTCTTGGTATCCTATTAATTTCTTGATATCCTAAATATACGATTGATGAATAGCATTAGTGATTCAGTTGGTGAGTTGAAGAAAGCGATGGTTCAATCAAAATAATTTCTTTTTTGAAGTTCAATTTTTGTTAGAGGACCATATGAATGTTTACCCATGTACCATTAAAACATCAAAGGTGTTTATACTATATATCGGGTGTAGAAAGTACAGGCCACATTTCTATTGCAATAGGAGGTTTTACAAGTCCATGCCAAGTACTTATCAACTTCCCTTGGGTATAATTGCTACTCTTAATTAGTTTCGGTGATCCTAGTGTTTCGGAATCCACAAACCATTCCGACCGGCGGTCCCGACTTCTCTTCGAATATGTCCTTGAATTTATTCGAGAACTGGAGCAAAACCCCGATTGGAGAAGACTATGTCCCTTGGGTTCCCTTTATTGGAACTATGTTCCTATTTTTTTTGTTTCAACTGGGTCAGAAAGAAGCCGCTCTTTTACCTTGAAAATTATACAGTTACCTCATGGGGAGTTAGCTGCGCCCACGAATGATATAAATACTACTGTTGTTTAGCTTACTCACGTCAGTCGCAATTTTCTGCTGGTCTTCGCACAAAAGGATTTGGGTTATTTGGGAAATACATTCAACCAACTCCAATACTTTTACCATTAACATCCTAAAGATTTCACAAAACCCTTATCTCTTAGTTTTCCGACTTTTCGGGATTTGGCTGATGAATTTAGTAGTTTGTCGTTCTTGTTTCTTTAGTCCCGTCAGTAGTTCCTATACCTGTCATTTTCTTGGATTATTTTCAAGTGGTATTCAAGCTCGTATTTTTGCAAGTGGGGAACGTTCGCTGCGGCTATTAGGTGATCCATGGAGGGTCATCATTGACTAGCTTTCACAATAGTCTTTTATTATTCTTATTAAGTAATTTATCCCAATTCTTGCATGGTTCAAGATAACCAATTGGTTGGGGAACATAATAACGTCTTACTATATACGTAGAGTTTTTAGGAGAAAATAGACGGTAATTACAGAATTGTTAAAAAAAAAAAAGGGTTGGGGAGGTTCTACTATATGTAATGTAATGGTCCATAAGCTCGACCCCCGTCTATGTTTTCTAGTGAATGATTTCTAGAATCCGATTTAATCTAAAAAAAAATGCGGTTGTTTTACGTTTTTTAGTTATGGAGAAACAAATATTTGTCATATTAGAAATGAACATTAGATATCATTATTTAGATAAGGCTTCCCTATCACCTATATCCCATCACTATATTACATATGACATGCTATTACTTATTACATACTATTACTTATTACATACTATTACTATTTTAATAATCATAACTTCTACTCGGTAATCAATAATTATCCTATACATCATATAATCCTATAATAAAATATAATATAATACTAATATAATATATATAATAATAAATAATCAAATATAAGTAAATAATATGAAGTAATAAAATGTATTATTAACTTAATAATTAGTTTATATTAGTTTAATAGCTAATATTAATATATATGTAAAATCTAAGTATCATCAGTATTAGTTAATATAATCATTTATAATTATTATCGATATTATTGGTATTAATTATTACTATATATTGAGATTGGTACTACTACATACTTTTAAACATTTACTACATATTGATATATGGATATTGATTTGTATTGGTAGTAAATTTTGGGTATTAATTTGATTGATATGATTGCAGCTCACACTGCATTTAGGTCCCAACTCCATTTAGACGTGATTTCCATATCATCCTTCTATTTGTCTGTATTGTGATTGGAATGACCAGATATGAACTCAAGAATGTGTAGTAAGAAAAGAAGATTAAGAAAAAAAAAAGAAAAGTTTTTGGTTCGAAACAAAGAAAATACAATAGGTACGAACTGTATTCATATGGATTTAACAAAACTCCATTATTTGTAAAAACGAGATAGTTGTGATGATTCTGTCTGCTCAGTAATTTTAGTAATATTATCATTTGCAATTCGAGTTTTGTTAGTTACTTCGGACCGCTGGATCTAATGAAACATGATAAATAATTTCATTGGTTGTTGTATCATTAACCCTGTTTTTCTTTTTTTTGTGCGAGGAAACTTACCACCATGATCCACTGATTCTGCCTCTTCCGTTATTGCTTGCCTGCTTGGCCGTGTGGCTTGCTTCTATTGACCTGAGTTGGTCAAGGTACTGCTGCAGCCAAGCTGTAGAAGGTATTGCGAGACCAAAGCAGAGGGTAAAATACGAGGTACTTTATTTGCGTAGTCCCTAGCTTTTATTGAAGCTTAACAATTTACGGACTGGTCGTGGCGTTAGCGCTTTTATTTGCGAATACCTTTTGTTTAATCCTAGAATAAATAGAAAAATAGTACCTTACATACTTTTTTCTTATTTTATTACTTGAACTTGGAAACTGGAATTGCCCTTTGCTTCTTTCGAATAATTTACACTTTACTTTACATTCTTATTTGTTGAAATAGGCGCCAGGAAGGGCTTGATTTGCGGATGAGGAATTCCCAATTCGCTTGCTTCTTCCTTTCTGTCCTTAGCTTAGTACACTAGAACACTTTTTTACTTTCATTGGTTCGAAGCGGTTCAACCAACGAAATAGTTTTATCACTTGATAGGAGATCTAAGACCCAATTAAAGTATCGTATTGGAAACTTCTTGAAAACTTCAAAAATAAGAAATTTCAAACAAATGATTTATCATTGCCATTAATAAAGTGGAAATGAAATTATAAAACGAATCGAATCAAAAAAACGAGTGAAGTGATACAAAAAGAACTCTGTTCTTTGGTAGTCCTATCATCAGAGATGGGAAGCATATGAAAAATGTAATCGCTTCTTTCCGTCTTCCTTGGGTCACTGGCCATCCGCCGGGAGTTCCGGGTTTATACCGATATTTTAGCAACATCCAATAAATCTAAGTTTAGTGGCTTGTTGTATTGATTATTTTGAAAAGGGAGTGTGTGCGAGTTGTGTCATTTTCAAGAATAAGTTGGATCCATCCAGCTGCACTTTATTTTTGTAATTTATAGGAAGAAATAGGAAAAGGTGCACGATCTCGGATTACTTCTTGACTAAATTAAAAATCATATTTTAAGAACCATAGCATTTCGTGACTTATTGGTAAATCCACTTGATTCTTCTATCAACCATAATGTGAGCCCATTACCATGGTTAAGCTAAATTGTTTTAAATCCGGGAAAACTGGTACTCTTTCTACACTGCTACCACTACGTTAGTACGAAATGGTTAAAAAAAAATAGTTGGTAATTTATTTGATTTGATATAGAACACTCATATCGATAAAGATTTTAACCATTTACTAGAAAAATGAGCACTTTGCTTTTTTTTCTAATGCCGAAATGACGACCTATGTATAAAAAAGAGGAATTTTTGTCTTGAGAAACAATAAAAAATAATAGAATTATTAGTTTCATTTTTAAAAAATAAAAATAAATCGAATTCTAAAAATTTAAATGATAATAAAATACCAAACAAATAAAAATAAAATACAATAGAAACAACTTTGCTTGACAATTCTAGATTTTTGTCTGGCTTAGTCGGAATAGTCCTCCTATATGCTGGTCTGTATCAGTTTACATCTTTGAATACAAACAGAAAGAGAGGTTAGGCTCATTACCTTAAAAAGATATGGAATACCATAACATCAATAAAGAAATAATTGAGCGTGAGACAAATGAATCGAAATTTCCATGTTTGGTTCGGAAGAGATCATGGAAGTTTTGAAATTAATGTAAGATATCTACTTTTCATTAAATGATTTTATTAGAGAATCGAAAACATGAGGATTTTGACTAACTATTTCGAAATGCGAAAGAATTACGCACAGGGGCCCCTTGATCAGCTCGAAAGATCCCGGTCTCGCTTACGTAAAGTGGAAATGGACGCCGATTATTATCGACTGAATGGATACTCTGAAATCGAACTAGACAAACCAAAATTTGATTAATGCCACTAGTAATTTTTGGAACAATTAAAAATTACCAAAAGAAACCCTTTCATTTTTGAAACAACAAAGAGCGATTAATTCAGTCCGACAACTAGTTTTCTTCCAACAAAGCCTTACAAGGACTCTCTAGGAACTCTGAAATAGTTGCTTGTAATAGCGAGTTACCTTTCCGTTACGATCCGTGCTAATATTGGCATTCTCGTGCCATGCACAGAAATAACTGATTACCCCTTCTTTTTTTTTTAGTTATAGGTTAGGCATTATGTTTTTCTTTTCCTTCTAAAAAGAATAAAGAAACACTAAATGTGTAACAGGCCTTCCGAGCCGACGAACTTCGGTACTATTATTCTGTGAGCGTCTTGAACAATATAGTATAGATCATAAGGATTGGGGAATACCGTAGGGGGCCGTACTCAGGTAGGCCGACGAATTGCGTCGTGTCATGGCTGTGATGAAGTATATGCATGTGAATTTAGTAGGGAGTTTCAAGATGGGGGTCCAATAGGCCTTGTGCCTGAGATTTGGAATCAAATAATGTTGAGCGTTTTATTAATTGTGATGGTTTTATGTACCAGAAGTGAATTCTGTAAAGCACAGGACGATGCTCAGAGTACCTTGATGCGTGGTTATTTGGTTTCGTGTAATAAATGCTCGTGGCTAAACCATTGATGGGGAGGTGTGAAATTTCAGCTTCTGAATCTACGGTTCAGTTGCAGTCCCTGCCCATGTAATTATTGTGCTAGACGTGTCTATATATAGGCCTCTTCAAACGGGCTTATGCATTGATTCGATGATCGCCTATAGACGCGGTCACGAGACATCTCAATGTAGTGGGTGGTGGGGACAGACAGGACCGGCCCCAACCAGCCGTAGCGGGGGCGACAGATACGCATGGTCTCAAGTCAAAAAGGTCAAAATGTAATATGTGTTTATGTAGCTATGTTGTCAAAAAGCATCTTCTGTGTGCTCGAGGTAGTGACTACTGTCCGGAAAAGGTGTCGATGGAAATTAACTATTTGTGGTAGCCGAACAAGGCTGAGTCAACCTGCTAGCATTCACAATAGCCCCGGGGGTGCTCCTTGATAACTGGAAGCGGCCTCTGGGGGCTGATTTTTTTAGTGTATCAGTGGACAACATACTTAAAATAATTTATGATGATCTCCCAAACAGGCAAAAGGCTTATCGCCAAATGTCTCTTCATAATTAAGAAACCTCCCGGTCGTTCACTTATCCAGAAAATGTTTTTTATGTGCTTCACGACTTTTGGAACGAGGCCGCGTAAAGATCAATACAAATTCTGAGTTTAGGTGAAGGAAGTATGACCCTTTAACCTGTATAGTTGAGACTCCACTCATGGGAGACGTTGTCAGCTGGTAATTCCACTACTGAATTTCCATTACAGATGGACAATATGGAGGCTTATCCTGTCTGCGCGCTGGGTTGTCATTCTGATATCCGACCTGCATATGTGGGTATTTCCGTTCTAGAGTATGATCCGCAGCTCAATTAAAGCCATGAAAAGTCACGCAATCGGACAATAATGGAACTAGCGCAGATTCCCAGAGTTGAGAATCTTTGGCACAATTCGCTTCTGATCTCGTTTAATTGATCTCCTTCCCAGGTATTAGTATCTTAGACGTTCTGTAATATGAGCCTCTTCAACGGGCTTATTTCCCATTGAGTCCGATGATCCCTATAGACGCGGTCGCGGAGAATTAATTATTGGGACAGACCGACCGGCAAAACAGCCGTAGCCCCACAGATACATTCTTCTCAATCAACAAGGTCAAAATGAATATGTGTTTTAGTGTAGCTATTGGTCCAAAAAAGCATCTTCTGTGGCTCCAGGTATTGACTACTTTCCGGGAAAGGGGTCGATGGAATTACTATTGTGTAGCCGAAACGGCGGATTCACCTGCTAACAATTACAATACCTGTCGCTCCTTATCCGGGAGCGGCTCTGTCGGATTTTTGGGTTTTATGTAATCCGTGGACAACATACTTTAATACTTTATGATGCTCTCTCCAACAGGCACAAGCTTATCGCCAAATGTCTCTTCTATTAAGAAGCCCTCCGGCGTGAAGCTTAATCCATGAGATGTGTTTTTAGTTTGGCATGTCACGACCTTATTGGAAGATCCGCTAAATCAGAATTCGAGTTTTAGGTGAGGAAGTATGTACCCTTTACCGATAGTTGAGTAACTCATCTGGAGAACGTTTCAGTTTATATTCCTACTAATGGTAATTTCCATTAACAGATGGAAATATTCTTATCTGCCGATCTATTCAATGGGGAATCCGACCTGCTTTAATGTGGGGATTTCCGTTCTAGAGTAGGCTCCGACTCAAATTAAGCCATGAAACAAGTAGCCGGCAAATCATTGGACTACGCAATCCACAGAGGTTGAAGCCTTTGCACAATTCGCTTCTGATCTCGATAAAGCTACTCAGAATCAATTTGGGCAAGGGTCCAACGATTACGTCGAGTTGCTTAAACAATCCCAATCAGACCCTCTCGCCAGGGGAGAAGATTATCTACTATTTATACCGGAGCGAATGGAATATCTTGATCCGCTAGAAATTGGACATGTCAAGAAATTTCATCAGTCATTTTACGTAACTAACGTAAAAACAATAAACCTAAATTCCAAGAAATTATTCTTCTATCAAGACATCACCGAGGAAGTAGAAATTTCTTTTGAGAGAAGCTATTCAAGAACGATCGAACGGTTTTTTACTTCACAGGAACAACATAATTTTTTACTTTTTATTCTAGCTTGGTATAATTCCTTTCCTTGGTACAAATATAATCATTGAGAAATAGGATTCTGATTCGAATTATTCAAAAGGGTTTTCTTGGTAAGCCATTTTAAAATAGATGTGGAATAAATTGCGTCCAAAGGATTTGAACCTTCACAAAGGTTTAGAAAAAAAAAGACCTCTTTCCTATCCTTAGAACAATGACCTTTTCCTTCCTATTTTTTTTTGTATTCTTACTTTTTTTGTTCGGAGTAACAAATAAAATTACACGGAAAATTTTTAGGGAATAAAAAGAATGCATATCTACATGATGGTGCCTTATGTATAATACATAATAATAGTATACATACAAATAAGAAATATAGCGATAAAACTTCGAGCGTGTAGTCGGGAATCGAACCCGCATCGTGAGTGCTGTGTGTGAAGGCTAGGGGTTAATCGACGTTGCTTGATCCTTTTAACGTCCTCTAATTCAAAACCGACACGTGAAATTTTGATTTCTTCGGCTCCCTTTATTGGAGATTGATGTATTCCTAGAGAAAATTAGATCCTACATCTATGGTCAGCCTTTCTGTTCTGAATTTATCCAAAACTACTCGCTTCCTAGATGAATCCCTCTGAGGCTAGGGATTATACCAAATCCGTCTAGTCTAGTTACTTCGTCCCTATTTCCGCTCTGCATGATCCCGAGGAAAAGACTTTGGTTTCCAAACGAGCTGAAACACAATATGCTGAGGTTCTAGTAACCAAACCACCCCTTTTCTAGCTTGTTGTGGCTTCATTTTCCCTTTTACAAACACCAAAATTGAAGAACCGAGTACGATTGGAAATACACTTTTGTATCTTCATCCAATATCTTTATTCATACTCATTCGATGGAAGAATTTTGATCCCATCAAAAAAATTATGTTTCAACGACTCCATATACATAATCCAATTTTCTTATTCAATTTCGAATAGAATTTCTAATTGGACTTTGGATACAATCGTAAGCTGTATTTTCTTCTCAACTATGCTATTGAGAGTTAAGTATTAAACCCTTTAAGAAATTAAAGTTTTTGATCGGAATGAAAAAAACGTAGAGCCCCTTAATTTTTAATTGTTTATAGAAACTAATCACACTTTTAACCATAACTATACCCGCTACATATTACATTATTGTATATGAATGGACTATTTGTCGAACAAGGGAGTGAGACGCAATCACGATAGCATCAACAAATTATAACGTTACACCTATTTAGTCCCGCCCGCCAGGGACTTAAAACGGCGAAGAGCACAAAGCTTTCTAAATACATATAGAAATTTAAAAACGGTATAACAGGTTATACTTATACCTTTTCTTTGCTGGATTGCTGGCAATTCTCGGTCTGTCTGCCGGGGTCATTGAAGCTGGCAAAAAAAGAGGTACTGGCCCGACCCATTACTTAACTAGGACCAGGCCGGAGAATAAACCTTCGTACAAAAATTAAAGAAGTAGGTTTTCTTTCTATTGGAGATCCCTTTTCGAATCTTATCTAAATTGAATCTTGATCAAATTCGTTCTTGACTACTCTTAACTTACTTACATGAAACTTAATTAAATTACATAAAACTAAAATTAAATTACGTAATTAACTTAATAGTAAATTAACTTAATAGTAAATTAACTTAATATAAATATAATTAAGATTACTTAAAATATACTTAAAATATAATTATATAATTACTTATTATTAAGTACTTAATATTAATATATATTTAATATTTAAATTTTTAATTATTTTAAAATTTTTAATTATTTTAAAATTTTTAATTATTTTAAAATTTTTAATTATTTTAAAATTTTTAATTATTTTAAAATTTTTAATTATTTTAAAATTTTTAATTATTTTAAAATTTTTAATTATTTTAAAATTTTTAATTATTTTAAAATTTTTAATTATTTTAAAATTTTTAATTATTTTAAAATTTTTAATTATTTTAAAATTTTTAATTATTTTAAAATTTTTAATTATTTTAAAATTTTTAATTATTTTAAAATTTTTAATTATTTTAAAATTTTTAATTATTTTAAAATTTTTAATTATTTTAAAATTTTTAATTATTTTAAAATTTTTAATTATTTTAAAATTTTTAATTATTTTAAAATTTTTAATTATTTTAAAATTTTTAATTATTTTAAAATTTTTAATTATTTTAAAATTTTTAATTATTTTAAAATTTTTAATTATTTTAAAATTTTTAATTATTTTAAAATTTTTAATTATTTTAAAATTTTTAATTATTTTAAAATTTTTAATTATTTTAAAATTTTTAATTATTTTAAAATTTTTAATTATTTTAAAATTTTTAATTATTTTAAAATTTTTAATTATTTTAAAATTTTTAATTATTTTAAAATTTTTAATTATTTTAAAATTTTTAATTATTTTAAAATTTTTAATTATTTTAAAATTTTTAATTATTTTAAAATTTTTAATTATTTTAAAATTTTTAATTATTTTAAAATTTTTAATTATTTTAAAATTTTTAATTATTTTAAAATTTTTAATTATTTTAAAATTTTTAATTATTTTAAAATTTTTAATTATTTTAAAATTTTTAATTATTTTAAAATTTTTAATTATTTTAAAATTTTTAATTATTTTAAAATTTTTAATTATTTTAAAATTTTTAATTATTTTAAAATTTTTAATTATTTTAAAATTTTTAATTATTTTAAAATTTTTAATTATTTTAAAATTTTTAATTATTTTAAAATTTTTAATTATTTTAAAATTTTTAATTATTTTAAAATTTTTAATTATTTTAAAATTTTTAATTATTTTAAAATTTTTAATTATTTTAAAATTTTTAATTATTTTAAAATTTTTAATTATTTTAAAATTTTTAATTATTTTAAAATTTTTAATTATTTTAAAATTTTTAATTATTTTAAAATTTTTAATTATTTTAAAATTTTTAATTATTTTAAAATTTTTAATTATTTTAAAATTTTTAATTATTTTAAAATTTTTAATTATTTTAAAATTTTTAATTATTTTAAAATTTTTAATTATTTTAAAATTTTTAATTATTTTAAAATTTTTAATTATTTTAAAATTTTTAATTATTTTAAAATTTTTAATTATTTTAAAATTTTTAATTATTTTAAAATTTTTAATTATTTTAAAATTTTTAATTATTTTAAAATTTTTAATTATTTTAAAATTTTTAATTATTTTAAAAGACAAGCGCGGCTGCTAATCCGTTGTACAGTTATATTCGTACCGATGTTCTAAGCCTCTCTCTCCGCCGCTCTTATTACGTGATACTTTTCGATTTCGAAGGGAATTTCGCTTCCTTTATTTTTTATAGGTAAGTGATATTGGAATAGATAAACTAATAAGAAAAATTAGAAAACAAATAAAACTCAAAATTTTTTTATTCCTCACGCCAGTATTACGTCCCGGATCATAGATACGAATCCGAAGATGAAGCGAGAAACAAAGATATCACTACTTGTTTAAACAAAGAGTTGCCGAAGTAACTTTAACACAATCTCCAAAAGATCATTTTATAAAAAGGGAATAGATTACCTATTTTTTCTTTTATCACTATACAATTTGTTTGATTTGACATCATACCCCCAAAATTAGTTTTTTGATTTGAAAAGAAAAAGAAAGTCACTTTTACGAATTTCGTTTGTAATAGATTTTGATTCCTTCCTCACAAAAATTTTCTTGTCATATCGACACTTAGGTATTGTAGGGACCTAGACCTAATAAACTCCTTACTCACCGAAAGTCAGACGGTACATAACTGATCAAAATTCTTCCGCGGTTACCATAACAAGAATTTCCATTTTTTAATCGAGGTTTTAATAATTCTAATGTAAGACTTCTCCGATTTTATCCATTTTTAATAATTTTTTTGTCGAATAAATCATGAATGGATTTGGCAAAAGTATTAAGGATTTTATCGAAAACTAAGCACAGCTTGCCAAACAAGGCAGAGAAAAAATGGACAGTAATGACACATAACATCCCGATTGGCTTGAAAAACGGCATAAGCTTCAGGCAATTTGGCAAAGAAAAAACTATTCGCATAAAGGCCCGAATTAACAGAATACAGATTAAGCTAAGATATTAAACCTAACAAACATTTCGGTTCTTGGAGATTAGATAATTTTATTTTGATTGAGTTATTTTTATAAGGGAAAAATGAAAAAGGCAAGTCAAAAATCCTTCTTTTTTTTTGAACTCTCCCAAATCAAAAATCCTTCCTTCCATTCTCAAATGAGAATACAAGGAATTCTAACTTTCATACTTATCTTAATTGAATTCTATTATGATCAATTAATTTTTTTTGATTCTATATCTTACTACCTGTGTTGAATCCTAGTCAACAAACAGAAATATCCATATGTTTTTATTATGTATTATGTATTTTTTTTTTTGGTGGGGGGGGGGGGGTTGGGATTGACGAATAACTAATACTAATAATAGTCTTGATAGTGCAAACAGGAAAAATGGGGGTGGCCAAGCGGTAAGGCATCGGGTTTTGGTCCCGTTATTCGGAGGTTCGAATCCTTCCGTCCCAGATCGTCCATCAGAAACAAAGCTGGTATACATGTACCACATAAAACGGAAAAATCTTAAAGAGAACAACCTTTTCTTTGTCTGAATTCTTAGAATGGATCTTAGGAATGGAGTCTTAGATCCATTTACTCTTTG
Organism: Musa balbisiana; assembly: GCA_004837865.1. NCBI lineage: Eukaryota > Viridiplantae > Streptophyta > Magnoliopsida > Zingiberales > Musaceae > Musa > Musa balbisiana. The sequence goes on from PYDT01000374.1 coordinate 24,225, forward strand.
GTTAAAAGAAAACCAATTGATAATTCAATTGAACATGGTAAAATTATGTCTCCTTGGGAATGAAATATCTGCTAAAAATTTTTAGCTACTCATTGTGATTGCGTCGACTGGGGTGATTGAATAGGATCCGTTAGTCAATGACTAGAAAAACATAGTTCCAGTCATGATTGCTGAAGTCGGAGATTTTAAAACATTTTTTATGAACTCTTGGTTGGTACTCGAAGAAATATGATAAATCAATAGTATCTAGAACTTACGACCTTTTGTTTTTTGGTCATTGGAACAGTTTATTTGACTAATATTGATTTTTTTCCGGGATTGGAAATATATTAAATTAAAGGATTTGAGGTTATAGTTTTTTTGTTCTAGAAAAATAGATTCTGCATTTCATGATTGATCGTCCCGAACATCTGTTGGAGATGTAAAGTAAATAAGTCTTAAGCAAGCATCTTTCTCTAGAAATCGTTTCGTTCCTATGATGCAATATCGAGTTAAAGAAATTGGATCCCTGCTGAGCTTTCTCCGGATAAATACAAACTTATCTATCCATAGGTATAAGTATAGACTATTTTATATAGTTCAAGTTGTTCCATCGAGCCAATGAACTAAATTCATGAGTACATAGTAAATCAATTCCATTGCGGTTTGAAATTAAATTGAATTTCTTAAATTAGAGAATGTTATGGTAAACTTCGTTTGAAACGATGTGGTAGAAAGCACGTGCGACTTGAAGGACATGATCCACTGTGGATTTTTACATCCACCATTTTCTATAGAAATGAAGATGCTCTTGGCTCGACATAGTTTGTTCTCCCATTAGGAATCTAATTTTTCTTAGGTTGATAGTACATGATGGAGCTCGAGCGGAAAGGATTGATTCATTTATCAAGGGGAATAATCTAGGGTTATGCCAATCAATCAATAAGTTAGACCAACTTTGTAAGTATATCCTTAAAATATAAAATAATCGGAATTGATAAAACTATTTCGATCAAAAAAGTGTATCACAGAGGAATCAATTCTTCGTATTCTATTTCTATAGGTATTCTATTTCTATAGAAGAAATAAAAAAAAACAAAAGGTATGTTGCGCCCTTTGAAAGGAGTAAAGATCACCGAAGTAAGTAATGTCTAAACCCAATGATTTTACAAAGCAAAGATAAAGGATTCCGAAACAAGGAAACACTATTTTCAATTGTCTCAAAAATGGTCAGAACAGGAATAAAAATAGATTCGAGATGAGACAAACAAAAGAGGTTTAGAGACGGCTCATAAATGTCTAAGGATTTCCTATTCGACTTCTGTCAGAATTACCCAACTTGAGTTAGGAGTACGGAATGAATTTCTTTTTTTTTTTTTTTAGGACGAACAAAATAATAATAATGAATTAGACTCTGATTGAGTCATTATTTTGTGTTTACTATTTGAATTATATACAGAAAGATATACCGAAACTAAACTAATTTTTTCTCGAGCTCGAGCCGTATGAGGAGAAAAACCTCCTATACGTTTCTGGGGGGGGATTGTTTATGTACATCATCCCAATGACCATCTATCGAATCGTTGCAATGAGTCGATTCCCGAAAGAGAAGGAAGAGATTTTCGAAAAGTGGGTTTTTTTTTATGATCCGATAAAGAATCAAACTTATTTAAACGTTCCCGCTATTCTATATTTCCTTGAAAAAGGGCGCTCACCTACAGGGAACTTGTTAGATTATTTTAAGTAAGGCAGATTTTGTAAAGAAAAAACTTCGAGTTAATTAAAAGAAAAACAACAAAAATTAATAAAAAAGGGGGGAGAGATGATTCATATTAAATCTATCTTTGTATACTTTTTACTTACAATTTTTTACCTAAATTTTCCCTTTTCTGATCCTATCATACTGAAATTTACTTTTTTTCTGTTAAGGAATCCACAAACAAAACAAGGATGAATCTTGCTATGACCTCTATTGATTGAATAAACCCGAGATTTTTTCTTTATCTTTTCCTTATTTTTTTTCCATCAAAATTTCTTATTTTATGTTGTGCCAACCCAATACAAATCCTTATTTTATTTACTTTATTTGTTATTTGTATTTCTCAAACATTGCATTCAATGACAATGGTGTACTGAACAATATAATGTGATAGATAAATAAATTTTATCCAGACCCCAAATTGGGTTTTCACTTCACGTTTACTCAAATAATGGGTTTGCATTGTGGGGGTACTGTCATATTACGACGTATGGAATTTTAACTTACAAAAAAATAAAAAAATTGATAAAAACTGGTGGGTCTGTCACAATTGAGCATCTCTTTTAGGATCTGGTGTTTTAAATTGATTCTGTACATTTTTTATTTATTTTTACATTTTTTATTTATTTTGTATAATTGATCATAAATAGTTTTATTTATTATTAGTCAATGTTTGATGGGGTCGTGAGTGCAATTTAATTTATTTTCATTTTGATCGTTTCTACTATCTATTATTTTATTATTCGGGTTGCTAAACCAACGGTAGAGTACTCGGCTGTAAAGTGCGACTATGATCTTTTACACATTTGGAGAAGCAACAAATTCGTACAGACGATTGGTAGAGGTCTATACATTAGAATCGATAATAAAGATTCATTTAAATTCCTATTTTAATCGCGATCAATCCTATTGAAGCTATATTCAAAAAAATAATCTTTAGTTGGGATCATTGTAAGTGTAGTTGTAATTAATAAACTTGGCGTACTAGAAACTAAGTTCTTCCAAAAACAGTTAGAACTCAAGAGTTGGTTGCGGTCGAGGTTGAGGTATAGAACTAAGATTGTCCTTTTCTATTTTTGATTTTTTTTTATTTATCCGATTTTATTCATAGATTCACACAAAATGAAAAAGATTTTTTTGCATGAAGGAAAATTAAATAACCAGGATTAAAATTCATAGTTAACAAGTCACACTAAATCAAAAGAATTTGAAAAATTTCTAACGATTTCGGACACCTTAGATTAATTCTTAGTACATTAGAGTCTTAATACTCGTCATTATATATTAATGGTAAGATTACCAAAAAATTTGGTTTTGTAGGATATAAGAAACAAAGAATTTCATTTCTATCGTAATAATTACTCTACTTTTCCAATAGAAAAATTTCTATTGTGAAAAGTAGATAGAAAAAAATATCAGATTCGATATACATACCCTTTATTCTAAATACCACAATCTACATACTACAAAGCTATAGTATAAACTCATATTGATATTGAAGAGTTCAATCATTAATATTGTGAATCGTTTCATCTTTTAAAAAATTCGAAGTTCTTCGAGTATGTCAATCCGATTATTCCAAGACTTATTATTGTTTGTTGAACAAAAAAACTTGTTGAACGTCGGTGGAACGATTTAGCTAAGGAAAAAGCCGGTACTGCAGCAAAAATCCTTTTTTTGCCAAATATTTCTAGAATACGTTTTTTGTTTGACATAGAAGTACGCTTTTTGGGGACTGCATTCAAAAAGGTTACCAGTTTT
>PYDT01000931.1:0-7500 GCA_004837865.1 Musa balbisiana
TCGCGTGGAAGAACGATAGGCATACATTTCTACATAACCGTAGCGAATGATATCTTGATCCGCTAGAATTGGACAGGTAAAGAAATTGCCAGGTCTTTACGTAGCTACTTAAAAAACAGAAACCAAATCCAAGAAATTATATCTTCCCGTACCAGACATTTCACCTAGGAATTAGAATTTCTTTTGCAGGAAGCTTTCAAGAACAAGATCGAACTGTGTTTTACTTCAGGAACAAACATAATTTTTTACTTTTATTCTATCTGGTATATTCTATTCTTAGTACAAGAGTATCATTGATAAATAGTTCTGATTCCTGAATGATTCAAAAAGGGTTTCTTGGTATACGGCCTTTTTACAAATGTGAAATAAATTGCTTCCCTGGAGTTGAACCTATACCAAAGTTTATAAGACCCTGTCCATCCATTAGACATTGACGCTTTTTCATTCCTATTTTATTTTTTTTGTATTCTTACTTTTTTTGTTCGGATAAAAAAATAAATTACACGGAAAAATATTTTAGGGAATAAAAAGAATGCAATATCTAAATTGCCTGGTGCATGTCTGTATAATACATATAATATGTTATACATACTAAGAAATATAGAGATCGAAATTGAGCGTGTCGCGTAATCGAACCCGCATCGTTAGCTTGGAAGGCTAGGGGTTTAGTCGACGTTGCTTGATCACTTTTAAACGTCTCTAATTCAAACCGAACGTGAAATTTTGATTTCATTCGGCTCCTTATGGAGATTTGCTGTATTCCAGAGAAAATTAGATCCATAACATCTATGTCAGCCTTCTGTCTGATGTTCCAAACTACTCGCTTACTAGCGTGAATCCCTCTAGATAAGGGATTATACCAAATCCGTCTAGTCTAGTTACTTCGTCCCTATTTCCGCTCGCAGGATCCCGGAAAGATTTGTTTCCACCGAGCTGACATAGGCTGATGGTTCGAGTAAACCAATACCACCCTTTTCTAGCTTGTTTTGGCTTTCAATTTCCCTTTTACAACAACCAAAAATGGAAGATCTAGTACGATTGGAAATAACTTTGTATCTTCATCCATTATCCTTTATTCATACTCATTCGATTGGACGAATTGATCCATTCAACAAAATTATGGTTTCCCGCTCCATATACTCATCCATTTTTCTTACTTCATTTCGAAATAGAATTTCTAAATTGAGACGTGGGACCAATCGTGAGAATGTAGTTTCTTCCTCAAATATCCTATTGAGAGGTAAAGGATTAAACCCTTTTAAAAATAAAGTTTTTGATCGGAGTATGCCAAAACCGGAGACCCCTTATAAACTTTTTAATTGTGTTACTAGAACGAATCACACTATTTAACACTAAACTATACCCTCTAACATATACTTTGTATATAATGGACTGGTGTCGAACAAGGAGTGGACGCAATCAAGATAGCATTCAAATTATACGTTGACACATATTTAGTCCCGCCACCAGGACCTTAAAAAGGCGAAGAGCACAAGCTTTTTCTAATAACCTATACTCAATTGTAAAAAACGGTATAAATTTCGACTATACTTGTTTCCTTTGCTGGATTGCTGGCATTCTCGTTCTTCTGAAGTCAGTGAGCTGGACAAAAAAGGTACTGGCCCGCCAGTACTTACTGAGGACCGCGGAGCATCAACCTTCGTACAAAATAATAAGTAAGGTTTTCTATCTATTGGAGATACCTGTTTCGAATCTTATCTAAATGGTTCTGATCAAATTCGGTTCTTACTTACTCTTACTTACTTAAATGAACTTAAATAAATTCATAAAAACAAAATTAAATTACGTAACTTAACTTAATTAAATTAACTTAATATAAATAGTAACTGATATAAAATAATTAGATAATTACTTAAATATACTTAAAGATAATTATAGTAATTACTTACTTATTCCTTACTTAATTATAATATAAGATTATATATTTAAATAATATATAAATTACATTCATAAATATGTAAGAAATTTTTTTATTACCGAAAAACAAACCTTATTTGTTTGTTTTTCTTTACTTTAATTGAAAATCAAATGTCAATTCCTTTACCTTTAAATTTAGATAGAATTTATTACGTAATTTTAAATTTTTATTATTTTAAACTTTTTAATTATTCACTTTTTTATTGTTTAATTTCATCTTGTATGAAATCGATTTTATAATTTAATGAAATCTATCCATAGTTCGAATTTAATAAGAATGTTTCATATTTGCTAATGATATTGTTATAATTATACTGTTTAATATCTTTCGATACTGTTTAATATTCTTTCTTAATAAAAATGTTTCATATCTTTTTTAATATCTTTTAAATAAAATGTTTAATATCTTTCTTATAAAAAATAGGATATTATGTTCTTTCTTAAACTTAATATAATTATATCTTAAAAAGAACATTTTTTTTCTTTTTTTTATCTTTTCCTTTTTTTTATTTAATTTCATTGTCATGGAAATAGTTTAATTTCAATTTCATTTGAAAGTTTATGAAATTTCAATTTATTAAAATTGGGAGAGAGGGCTGAGTTGACTAAGCGGCGGATTGCTCATCGTTGTACGAGTTTTATTCGTGACCGAGGGTTCGAATCCCTCTCTCCTCCGCCCGCTCTATTACCTTTATACTTCGATTTCGAAGGAATTTCGATTGCCTTTATTTTTTATAGGAAGTGAATATAGGAATAGATAAAATATAAAGAAAAAATAGAAAAACAAAGAAAACTCCACATTTTTTTATTCCTCACGTCCAGGCATTCCGTCCCGGATCATTAGATAAGACCGAAGATGAAGAGAGAAACAAAGAATACACTATGTGTACACAAGAGTTTTGAGAGTAGCATTACCAATCTCCAAATAGATATTATATAAAAAGGGAATAGATTACCTATATTTTTTTCTTTTTATCCCATATACTTTTTGTTTGATTTGACATCATACCCCCGCAAAATTTAATTTTTTGAATTTGAAAAAAAAAAGAAAGTCCTTTACGAATTGCTTTGTATAAGATTTTGATTCCCTTCCTCACAAAATTTTCTGTCATATCGGACCATTGGTATTGTAGGGGACATATGAACTAATACTCCTTACTCCACCGAAGTCAGAACGAGTAAATAACGATCAAAATTCACTCCCGGTTCTCAATATACCAAATTTCCATTTTTGAGCGATGGTTATAATTCTAAATGTAAGACTTAGCCGCTCTTATCCATTTTATAAAATTTTTTTGTGTCGAATCACATGAATGGAGGTGTCAAAGTAATTCAAGTTTTATCGAAAAACTACAGCAGCTTTGCCAAACCAGTCGAAAGAAAAAAAGAGACAGGTCTGACGCAAACATCTACGATGGATTGAAAACGTCATAAAGCTTCAGGCAATTTGTCAAAGACAAAACTCTTCGAATAAAGGACAGAATTAAGAAATCCAGATTAAGCTAAAGATATTAAACATAAACAAACATTTCGTTCTGTAGATTAGATAATTTTATTTTGATTGAGTAATTTTTATAAGGGAAAATGAAAAAGGCAAGTCAAAAAAATTTCCTCTGTTTTTTTTGAACGCTCTCCCAAATCAAAACCTTCCTTCATTCTCAAATGAGAAAGAAAAAAGGGGAATACAGGACTTCTACTTTGAGACGGCTTATGATTCTATGTAAGATCAACTAATTTTTTTGATTTATATCTAACTACAATGGTTTGAATCCTAGCCAACAACAAATATCCCATAATATTTTTTTATTATGTATTATGTTTGTTTTTTTTGGTGGGGGGGGGGGGTTGGGGATGACGAATCACTAATACTATAATAGTCTTGACTAGTCCAACAGGCAAATTGGGCGTGGGCCAAGCGTGAAGGCAGCGTGTTTTGGTCGTATTCGGATTTCGAATCCTTCCGTCCCATATCGTTTCCATAGAAACAAAAGATGGTTATCACATTGTATCCCACATACAACGAAAAATCTTAAAGAAACAACCTTTCTTTGTTTGCATCTTTAATTGGTTCTTAGACTGGATTCTTAGAATCCTTTACTTCTTTGGTTAAAAGCAAACCAATTATAATTCAATTGAACCATGGTAAAATTTAGTCCTCCTTAGGGAATGAATATCTGCTAAAATTTTTAGCTACTCATTGGATTGGCGTCGACTTGGGGTGATTGATTAGAGCCTCCATTTTTATGTCATGCTAGAACACCTAGTCCAGTCTTATGCGCAGTCGGCGATGTTGTAAAACATGTTTTATGCTCTTTGGTTGGTACTCGAAGAAACTGATATCAATAGTATCTAGAAACTTACGACCTTTTTGTTTTTTTGTCTTGGAACGTTTTTATTTAGACTAATAATTGATTTTTGTTTCCGGGATTGGAAAATATCTTAATTAAATGATTTGAGGTTTATAGTTTTTTTGTTCTAGAAAATAGCTTCTTCATTTTCATGATTGATCGTCCCCTAACAATCGTTGGAGATGGAAAGTAAATAAGTTCTAAGCAAGCATCTTTCTTAGATAATGGGGGCGTTTCTTCTATTATAGAATTATCGGTTAAAGAACTTGTATCCCTCTGAGCGTTCTCCGGATAAATACAACTTATCTATCCAGGTATACATTAGAGACGATTATATAGTTCCCGTTGTTCCCATCGACCCATGACTATTCATTATTACATATTAATCATTCATCTTGCGGTTTGAAATTAAATTTGAATTCGAATTAGCGGAATTTTAATGGTAAAAACTTCTTTTGACAAACGATGTGTAGCAGCAACGTGCGACTTGAAGGATGATCCACTGTGGATTTTTTACATCCACCATTTTCTATAGAAATGAAGATGCTCTTGGCGTTCGACAATAGTTTGTGCGTTTCCTTTAGGAATCTAATTTTTCTTAGGTTGATATTACAGGACATGATGGATCTCGAGCGGAAAGGCTTGATCTTTCCTCAAGGGGAAAATCAGGGTTATGCCAATCAATCATCCGTTTGACCAACTTTGTAAGTATATCCTTAAAATATAAAATAAATCGGAATTGTACAACTTTATCCGATCAAAAAACAGTGTAGCACAGAGGCATCAATTCTTCGTATTCTATTTTCCTATAGGTACTTTTCTCTAGAAAGAATAAAAACACAAAAGGTTGGTTGCGGCCCTTTTGAAAGGAGTAACGATCAACGAAGGTAATGTTCTAAACCCAATATTTTTTAACAAAGCAAGGAATAGGATTCCGAAACAATGAAACACTATTTCAATTGCCTCAAAAATTTGGATCAAGAATCAGGAATAAAATCGATTCGATATGAGACAAACAAAAGAGGTTAGAGCGGCTTGCAATAAATGTCTAACGGAGTTCCCTTCGAATTCTTGCAAATTACCCAACGTGAGTTTATGGAGTACGAATGAATTTCTTTTTTTTTTTTTTTTAGGAAGAACAAATATAATAATGATAGACTAATGCTTTTGAGTCTTATTTTGTGTTTACTATTTGATATTATATACAGAAAGATAATCCCGAAATTAAAATAATTTTTCTCGCGCCTCTAGCCGTCTTAGGAGAAAACCCCGCTATACGTTCTGGGGGGGATTGTTTATGTACATCTATCCCATGACCGCTATCGAATCGTTGCAATTGTGTTCGATCCCGAAGAGAGGAAGAGATTTTCGAAAGTGGGTTTTTATGATCCGATAAGAATCACACTTATTTAACGTTCACCGCCCGCGATTCTAGCTTCGCTTGAAAAGGGCGCTCAACCTACAGGAACTGTTATGATATATTTAAGTAGGAGAATTTTTTAAAGAAAAACTTCGGTTAATTAAAAGAAAACCCAAAATTAATAAAAAGGGGGTAGATGATTAATCTCAAAATCTATCTTTGTATAATTTTTCGCTTACACTTTTTTTAACTAAAATGTTCCCTTTGCCTTGCTCTAATTCATACTTAAATTTACTTTTTTCTTGTTATAGGAATCCCAACAACAATGCTTATCTTGCTTATTGTACCTCTATTGATTGAATAAACCCGAATTTTTTCTTTTAATTCTTTTTCCTTATTTTTTTTCCATCAAAATTTCTTATTTATTTTTTGCCAACCCAATACAAATCCTTATTTTATTTACTTTATTTGTTATTTGTTTTCTCAACATTGCATTCATATTGCCAATGTGTATCGACCAAAAATTGATTATAGGATTTAAAAAAAATTTTAAATCTCTTTATCCCACCCCATATTGGGTTTTCACTTCACTTTTACGCAAAACTGGTTTTGCATTGTTGGGTTTACTGTCATATGACGTATTTTGGAATTTAACTTAACAAAAATAAAAAAATTGATAAAAAACTGGTGGGTTCTGTCCAATTTGACCTCCTTTTAGGAATCTGGTGTTTTTAAATATGATCTGTACATTTTTTATTTATTTTTACATTTTTTATTTATTTTGTATAATTGATCATAAAATATTTTTTTATTTATTATTAGTTCATGTTTTGATGGGGTCGTTGCAGTGCAATTTAATTTATTTTTCATTTTGATCGTATCTACATATCCTATTTATTTTATTTTATTCGGGTTGCTAACTCAACGGTAGAGTACTCGGCGTTTAAAAAAAATATCGACTAGATCTTTTTATACCATTTGGATGAAGCAACAAATTCGTCCAGACTATTGGTAGAGTCTATAAGACCACGACTGATCCTCAAAGGTAATGAATGGAAAAAGTAGCATGTCGTAATAAAAATAAAAATAAATTTCTTATTTATTAAAAAATTACAAATTAAAATGAAAGTGGAACTTTTATTTTAGTTTATCCTTACTGGATCGCTACAAAAATAAAAATTTTTTGGAAGGGAAGGGGACAAAACAATTCACATTTACAGTTGGGTCTAGTGAATAAATGGATAGAGCCTATGGTCCAATTCTGGTAAAACAAAAAGCAACGAGCTTATGTTCTTAATTTGAATTGAACGATTACCCGATCTAATTAGACGTTAAAAATAGATTCGTGCCTGATACGGGAAAGGTGAGTTCTCCTGTGGGTGGACCATTGATTCTTTTTCCTTTTTTTTTTTTTTTAATGAATCCTAACTATTCTTTATTATGGATTAGAAACGGATGTGTAGAAGAAACAGTATACTGATAAAGAGAATAAATTCCAAAGTCAAAAGAGCGATCGGGTTGCAAAAATAAAGGTTTGTTATCCTCTTGTAATTATAACGAAGATAAACAACGAAGATAAACCAATTCGATAGAAAAAGAGAATAAAAAGATCTATTGATTGGACTCCCTGTTCCTTTTCGGGGTATATATTTTTATTACTATTGTATTCTATATACATAATAGAATACAAAATACCCTGTTTTGACCATATTGCACTATGTATCATTTGATAACCCAATAATGCCTCCTACCCCTGCTTCAAGTGGAAATGTAAATGGAAGAATACAAGGATATTTAGAAAAAGATAGATCTCGGCAACAATACTTTCTATATCCAATTCTTTTTCAGGAGTAT
>PYDT01000931.1:12500-27670 GCA_004837865.1 Musa balbisiana
ATCGTATAAATAAGTATATCGTATAAATAAGTATATCGTAAATAAGTATATCGTAAATAAGTATATCGTATAAATAAGTATATCGTAAATAAGTATATCGTAAATAAGTATATCGTATAAATAAGTATATCGTAAATAAGTATATCGTAAATAAGTATATCGTAAATAAGTATATCGTAAATAAGTATATCGTAAATAAGTATATCGTAAATAAGTATATCGTATAAATAAGTATATCGTAAATAAGTATATCGTAAATAAGTATATCGTATAATAAGTATATCGTAAATAAGTATATCGTAAATAAGTATATCGTAAATAAGTATATCGTATAAATAAGTATATCGTAAATAAGTATATCGTAAATAAGTATATCGTAAATAAGTATATCGTATAAATAAGTATATCGTAAATAAGTATATCGTATAAATAAGTATATCGTAAATAAGTATATCGTATAAATAAGTATATCGTATAAATAAGTATATCGTAAATAAGTATATCGTATAAATAAGTATATCGTAAATAAGTATATCGTATAAATAAGTATATCGTAAATAAGTATATCGTATAAATAAGTATATCGTATAAATAAGTATATCGTAAATAAGTATATCGTAAATAAGTATATCGTATAAATAAGTATATCGTAAATAAGTATATCGTATAATAAGTATATCGTATAAATAAGTATATCGTAAATAAGTATATCGTAAATAAGTATATCGTAAATAAGTATATCGTAAATAAGTATATCGTAAATAAGTATATCGTAAATAAGTATATCGTAAATAAGTATATCGTAAATAAGTATATCGTATAAATAAGTATATCGTAAATAAGTATATCGTATAAATAAGTATATCGTATAATAAGTATATCGTAAATAAGTATATCGTATAATAAGTATATCGTAAATAAGTATATCGTATAAATAAGTATATCGTATAAATAAGTATATCGTAAATAAGTATATCGTATAATAAGTATATCGTAAATAAGTATATCGTATAATAAGTATATCGTAAATAAGTATATCGTATAAATAAGTATATCGTATAAATAAGTATATCGTATAAATAAGTATATCGTATAATAAGTATATCGTATAAATAAGTATATCGTAAATAAGTATATCGTAAATAAGTATATCGTAAATAAGTATATCGTATAAATAAGTATATCGTATAAATAAGTATATCGTATAAATAAGTATATCGTAAATAAGTATATCGTAAATAAGTATATCGTATAAATAAGTATATCGTATAAATAAGTATATCGTAAATAAGTATATCGTATAAATAAGTATATCGTATAAATAAGTATATCGTAAATAAGTATATCGTAAATAAGTATATCGTAAATAAGTATATCGTAAATAAGTATATCGTATAAATAAGTATATCGTAAATAAGTATATCGTAAATAAGTATATCGTAAATAAGTATATCGTAAATAAGTATATCGTATAATAAGTATATCGTAAATAAGTATATCGTATAATAAGTATATCGTAAATAAGTATATCGTAAATAAGTATATCGTAAATAAGTATATCGTAAATAAGTATATCGTAAATAAGTATATCGTAAATAAGTATATCGTAAATAAGTATATCGTAAATAAGTATATCGTAAATAAGTATATCGTATAAATAAGTATATCGTATAAATAAGTATATCGTATAAATAAGTATATCGTAAATAAGTATATCGTAAATAAGTATATCGTAAATAAGTATATCGTAAATAAGTATATCGTAAATAAGTATATCGTATAATAAGTATATCGTATAAATAAGTATATCGTAAATAAGTATATCGTAAATAAGTATATCGTATAATAAGTATATCGTAAATAAGTATATCGTAAATAAGTATATCGTATAAATAAGTATATCGTATAAATAAGTATATCGTATAATAAGTATATCGTAAATAAGTATATCGTATAAATAAGTATATCGTAAATAAGTATATCGTATAAATAAGTATATCGTAAATAAGTATATCGTAAATAAGTATATCGTAAATAAGTATATCGTAAATAAGTATATCGTAAATAAGTATATCGTATAAATAAGTATATCGTATAATAAGTATATCGTAAATAAGTATATCGTATAAATAAGTATATCGTATAAATAAGTATATCGTAAATGTATAAATAAGTATATCGTATAAATAAGTATATCGTAAATAAGTATATCGTATAATAAGTATATCGTATAAATAAGTATATCGTAAATGTATAAATAAGTATATCGTAAATAAGTATATCGTAAATAAGTATATCGTATAAATAAGTATATCGTATAATAAGTATATCGTATAATAAGTATATCGTAAATAAGTATATCGTAAATAAGTATATCGTAAATAAGTATATCGTAAATAAGTATATCGTATAATAAGTATATCGTATAAATAAGTATATCGTAAATAAGTATATCGTAAATAAGTATATCGTATAAATAAGTATATCGTATAAATAAGTATATCGTAAATAAGTATATCGTATAAATAAGTATATCGTATAATAAGTATATCGTAAATAAGTATATCGTAAATAAGTATATCGTATAATAAGTATATCGTAAATAAGTATATCGTATAATAAGTATATCGTAAATAAGTATATCGTAATAAGTATATCGTAAATAAGTATATCGTAAATAAGTATATCGTATAATAAGTATATCGTAAATAAGTATATCGTAAATAAGTATATCGTAAATAAGTATATCGTATAATAAGTATATCGTAAATAAGTATATCGTATAATAAGTATATCGTATAATAAGTATATCGTAATAAGTATATCGTAAATAAGTATATCGTATAAATAAGTATATCGTAAATAAGTATATCGTATAATAAGTATATCGTATAATAAGTATATCGTATAATAAGTATATCGTATAATAAGTATATCGTAAATAAGTATATCGTAAATAAGTATATCGTATAATAAGTATATCGTAAATAAGTATATCGTAAATAAGTATATCGTAAATAAGTATATCGTAAATAAGTATATCGTATAATAAGTATATCGTATAAATAAGTATATCGTATAATAAGTATATCGTAAATAAGTATATCGTATAAATAAGTATATCGTAAATAAGTATATCGTAAATAAGTATATCGTATAATAAGTATATCGTAAATAAGTATATCGTAAATAAGTATATCGTAAATAAGTATATCGTAAATAAGTATATCGTAAATAAGTATATCGTAAATAAGTATATCGTATAATAAGTATATCGTATAATAAGTATATCGTATAAATAAGTATATCGTATAATAAGTATATCGTAAATAAGTATATCGTAAATAAGTATATCGTATAATAAGTATATCGTAAATAAGTATATCGTAAATAAGTATATCGTAAATAAGTATATCGTAAATAAGTATATCGTAAATAAGTATATCGTATAATAAGTATATCGTATAATAAGTATATCGTAAATAAGTATATCGTATAAATAAGTATATCGTAAATAAGTATATCGTAAATAAGTATATCGTATAATAAGTATATCGTAAATAAGTATATCGTAAATAAGTATATCGTATAATAAGTATATCGTATAATAAGTATATCGTATAAATAAGTATATCGTATAATAAGTATATCGTATAAATAAGTATATCGTAAATAAGTATATCGTATAAATAAGTATATCGTAAATAAGTATATCGTAAATAAGTATATCGTATAAATAAGTATATCGTAAATAAGTATATCGTATAATAAGTATATCGTATAATAAGTATATCGAGAGAGATCAAAATTCTCACTATTTCTTAGATTCGTGGATCAAATACATTTTTTTCCATCAGAACGCTTTATGAAACTTTTTGACCCCCGAATTTGGAGTACCCTACTTTCACGTGATTCGCAGGGTTCAACAAGCAATCGATATTTCATGATCAAAGGTGTAATCAAAGTGTAGTACTGCTTGTAGTAGCGGTCCTTATATCTCGTATTAACAATCGAAAGATGGTCGAAAGAAAAAATCTCTATTTGATGGAGCTTCTTCCTATACCTATGAATTCCATTGGACCCAGAAATGAGACATTGGAAGAATCTTTTCGGTCTTCCAATATCAAGAGGTTGATTGTTTCGTTCCTGTATCTTCCAAAAGGGAAAAAGATTTCTGAGAGTTGTTTCATCTCCGCAGAGAGTACTTGGGTTCTCCCAATAAATAAAAAGTGTATCATGCCTGAATCTAACCGGAGTTCGCGGTGGTGGAGGAACCGGATCGGAAAAAAGAGGGATTCTAGTTGTAAGATATCTAATGAAACCGTAGCTGGAATTAAGATCTCATTCAAAGAGAAGATAGCGAATATCTGGAGTTTCTTTTTTTATCCTATACGGATGATCCGATCCGCAAGGACCATGATTGGGAATTGTTTGATCGTCTTTCTCCGAGGAAGAAGCGAAACATAATCAACTTGAATTTGGGACAGCTATTCGAAATCTTAGGGAAAGACTTGATTGTTATCTCATGTCTGCTTTTCGTGAAAAAAGACCAATTGAAGGGGAGGGTTTCTTCAACAACAAGGAGCTAGGCAACTATTCAATCAAATGATATTGAGCATGTTTCCCATCTCTTCTCGAGAAACAAGTGGGGTATTTCTTTGCAAAATTGTGTTCAATTTCATATGTGGCAATTCCGCCAAGATCTCTTCGTTAGTTGGGGGAAGAATCAGCACGAATCGGATTTTTTGAGGAACGTATCGAGAGAGAATTTGATTTGTTAGACATGTGTGGTTGGTAAACAAGGATCGGTTTTTAGCAAGGTACGGAATGTATTGTCAAATATTCAATATGATTCCACAAGATCTATTTTCGTTCAAGTAAGGGATTCTAGCCAATTGAAAGGATCTTCTGATCAATCCATAGATCATTTCGATTCCATTAGAAATGAGGATCCGAATATCCCACAATGATCGATCAAACAGACATTCAGCAACTAAAAGAAAGATCGATTCTTTGGGATCCTTCCTTTCTTCAAACGGAACGAACAGAGATAGAATCAGATCGATTCACCCCGAAATGCCTTTTTGGATCTTCCTCAATGTCCCCTATTCACGGAACGTGAGAAGCAGATGAATACTCTGCTTCCGGAAGAAATCGAAGAATTTCTTGGATCCTACAAGATCAATTCGTTCTTTTTTCTCTGACAGATGGTCAGAACTTCATCTGGGTTCGAATCCTATTGAGAGGTCCACTAGAGATCAGAAATTTTTGAAGAAAAAACAGATGTTTCTTTTTGTCCCTTCCAGGCGATTGGAAAATAAAGAATGGTTGATATATTCAAGATATTATGTATTTACAAATACCGTCTCAATTCATCCTATTTCATCAGATCCGGGATGTGATATGGTTCCGAAGGATGACCTTATATGGCAGTTCCAATAAGATTTCATTCTTGAACAAAAATCCATTTTTTGATTTATTTCATCTATTCCATGACCGGAACAAAAGGGGATACACGTTACCACCCGATTTTGAATCAGAAGAGAGATTTCAAGAAATGGCAGATCTATTCACTCTATCAATAACCGAGCCGGATCTGGTGTATCATAGGGGATTTGCCTTTTCTATTGATTCCTACGGGTTGGATCAAAAAAAATTCTTGAATGAGGTATTCAACTCCAGAGATGAATCGAAAAAGAAATCTTTATTGGTTCTACCTCCTCTTTTTTTATGAAGAGAAATGAATCTTTTTATCGAAGGATCAGAAAAAATCGGTCCGGATCTACTGCGGGAATGATTTCGGAAGATCCAAAACTAAAAACAGCGGTATTTGCTAGCAACAACATAATGGAGGCAGTCAATCAATATAGATTGATCCGAAATCTGATTCAAATCCAATATAGCACCTTGGGTACATAAGAAATGTATCTAATCGATTCTTTTTAATGAATAGATCCGATCGCAACTTCGAATATGGAATTCAAAGGGATCAAATAGGAAATGATACTCTGAATCATATAACTATAATGAAATATACGATCAACCAACATTTATCGAATTTGAAAAGAGTCAGAAGAAATGGTTTGATCCTCTTTTTTCTCGAACCGAGAGATCCATGAATCGGGATCCTGATGTATATAGATACAAATGGTCCAATGAGAGCAAGAATTTCCAGGAACATTTGGAACATTTCGTTTCTGAACAGAAGAACCGTTTTCAAGTAGTGTTCGATCGGTTACGTATTAATCAATATTCGATTGATTGGTCCGAGGCTATCGACAAACAAAATTTGTCTAAGTCACTTCGTTTCTTTTTGTCCAAGTCACTTCCCTTTTTGTCCAAGTCACTTCCCTTTTTGTCCAAGTCACTTCCCTTTTTGTCCAAGTCACTTCCCTTTTTGTCCAAGTCACTTCCCTTTTTGTCCAAGTCACTTCCCTTTTTGTCCAAGTCACTTCCCTTTTTGTCCAAGTCACTTCCCTTTTTGTCCAAGTCACTTCCCTTTTTGTCCAAGTCACTTCCCTTTTTGTCCAAGTCACTTCCCTTTTTGTCCAAGTCACTTCCCTTTTTGTCCAAGTCACTTCCCTTTTTGTCCAAGTCACTTCCCTTTTTGTCCAAGTCACTTCCCTTTTTGTCCAAGTCACTTCCCTTTTTGTCCAAGTCACTTCCCTTTTTGTCCAAGTCACTTCCCTTTTTGTCCAAGTCACTTCCCTTTTTGTCCAAGTCACTTCCCTTTTTGTCCAAGTCACTTCCCTTTTTGTCCAAGTCACTTCCCTTTTTGTCCAAGTCACTTCCCTTTTTGTCCAAGTCACTTCCCTTTTTGTCCAAGTCACTTCCCTTTTTGTCCAAGTCACTTCCCTTTTTGTCCAAGTCACTTCCCTTTTTGTCCAAGTCACTTCCCTTTTTGTCCAAGTCACTTCCCTTTTTGTCCAAGTCACTTCCCTTTTTGTCCAAGTCACTTCCCTTTTTGTCCAAGTCACTTCCCTTTTTGTCCAAGTCACTTCCCTTTTTGTCCAAGTCACTTCCCTTTTTGTCCAAGTCACTTCCCTTTTTGTCCAAGTCACTTCCCTTTTTGTCCAAGTCACTTCCCTTTTTGTCCAAGTCACTTCCCTTTTTGTCCAAGTCACTTCCCTTTTTGTCCAAGTCACTTCCCTTTTTGTCCAAGTCACTTCCCTTTTTGTCCAAGTCACTTCCCTTTTTGTCCAAGTCACTTCCCTTTTTGTCCAAGTCACTTCCCTTTTTGTCCAAGTCACTTCCCTTTTTGTCCAAGTCACTTCCCTTTTTGTCCAAGTCACTTCCCTTTTTGTCCAAGTCACTTCCCTTTTTGTCCAAGTCACTTCCCTTTTTGTCCAAGTCACTTCCCTTTTTGTCCAAGTCACTTCCCTTTTTGTCCAAGTCACTTCCCTTTTTGTCCAAGTCACTTCCCTTTTTGTCCAAGTCACTTCCCTTTTTGTCCAAGTCACTTCCCTTTTTGTCCAAGTCACTTCCCTTTTTGTCCAAGTCACTTCCCTTTTTGTCCAAGTCACTTCCCTTTTTGTCCAAGTCACTTCCCTTTTTGTCCAAGTCACTTCCCTTTTTGTCCAAGTCACTTCCCTTTTTGTCCAAGTCACTTCCCTTTTTGTCCAAGTCACTTCCCTTTTTGTCCAAGTCACTTCCCTTTTTGTCCAAGTCACTTCCCTTTTTGTCCAAGTCACTTCCCTTTTTGTCCAAGTCACTTCCCTTTTTGTCCAAGTCACTTCCCTTTTTGTCCAAGTCACTTCCCTTTTTGTCCAAGTCACTTCCCTTTTTGTCCAAGTCACTTCCCTTTTTGTCCAAGTCACTTCCCTTTTTGTCCAAGTCACTTCCCTTTTTGTCCAAGTCACTTCCCTTTTTGTCCAAGTCACTTCCCTTTTTGTCCAAGTCACTTCCCTTTTTGTCCAAGTCACTTCCCTTTTTGTCCAAGTCACTTCCCTTTTTGTCCAAGTCACTTCCCTTTTTGTCCAAGTCACTTCCCTTTTTGTCCAAGTCACTTCCCTTTTTGTCCAAGTCACTTCCCTTTTTGTCCAAGTCACTTCCCTTTTTGTCCAAGTCACTTCCCTTTTTGTCCAAGTCACTTCCCTTTTTGTCCAAGTCACTTCCCTTTTTGTCCAAGTCACTTCCCTTTTTGTCCAAGTCACTTCCCTTTTTGTCCAAGTCACTTCCCTTTTTGTCCAAGTCACTTCCCTTTTTGTCCAAGTCACTTCCCTTTTTGTCCAAGTCACTTCCCTTTTTGTCCAAGTCACTTCTGGTTCTATTGTAACAAAAGATTCCCTTTTTATGTGGAAAAGACCCGTATCAATCCTTATGATCTTACATAGAACAATTCCTCACTACCTTGTTCATTCGCAACAAAATATTTTCTTCGTGCGTCGGTAAAAAAAAACATATTTTTTTGGAGAGAGAGACTATTTTCACCAATCGAGTCACAGGTATCTACATATTCATACCTAAAGATTTTCCACAAAGTGGTGACAAAACGTATAACTTGTACAAATCTTTCCGTTTTCCAATTCGATCCGAGCCATTCGTTCGTAGAGCTATTTACTCGATCGCAGACATTTCTGCAACACCTCTAACAGAGAAACAAGAGTCAATTTTGGAAGAACTTATTGTCAGCCTCTTTCAGATATGAATCTATCTGATTCAGAAGGGAAGAACTTGCATCGGTATCTCAGTTTCAATTCAAACATGGGTTTGATTCACACTCCATGTTCTGAGAAATATTTACCATCCGGAAAGAGGAAAAAAAAACGGAGTCTTTCTCTAAGAAATGCGTTGAGAACGGCAGATGTATAGAACCTTTCAACGAGATAGTGCTTTTTTCAAATCTCTCAAAATGGAATCTGTTCCAACAAAATGGAATCCGTTCCAAACATATATGCCATGGTTCCTTACTTCGACAGAGTGCAAATATCTAAATTTCACCCTTTTAGATACTTTTTCAGACCCTATTGGTCGATCCGAAGGTAGCAGTCCCCAATTTGGTATCCATTTAAAATTTGTATCCATTTTTCATGATTTATGCTGGGATCAGATCTATCATGGCCAATTCCTCAGAAGATTCTTCCACAATGGACTCTGTAAGTGAGATTTCGAGGGAGTGTTTACAGAATCTTCTCTGTCCGAAGAAATGATTCATCGAAATAATGAGTCACCCGTTCCTTGGATATGTACACACTGAGATCAACAAATGCTCGGGAGTTGGAGTTCCTCTATTCAATCTTTTTCCTTCTTCTTGTTGCTGGATATCTCGTTCGTATACATCTTCTCTTTGTTTTCCCAAGCCTCTAGTGAGTTACAGACAGAGTTAGAAAAGATCAAATCTTTGATGATTCCATCATACTGATTGAGTGCGAAACTTTTGGATGGGTATCCTACATCTGAACTGAATTCTTTCTGGTTAAAGAATCTCTTTCTAGTTGTTCTGCAACAATTAGTAGATTCTCTGAAGAAATCGACGGGGTTTTGCTTTTGCTTTTGGTGCAACATGCTATGGTCGCTTGTGGGGTCAAATCATACGTTCTAGGAAGAAATATTTGAATATCAATCTCATCGATCTCATAAGTATCATATCAAATCCCATCAATCTCATAAGTATCATATCAAATCCCATCAATCGAATCACTTTTTTCGAGAAATACGAGACATCTAAGTCGTACAAGTAAAGATATCTATCATTGAAAGAAAAGAAAAAAGGTGAACGGGATTGATTTGATGAAAATGAACCTGGGTCGGCGCACAGTGAATTGATTGATGATGAAGAAAGAGAATTCTTGGTTCAGTTCTCCACCTTAACGACAGAAAAAAGGATTGATCAAATTCTATTGAGTCTGACTCATAGTGATCATTTATCAAAGAATGACTCTGGTTATCAATGATTGAACAACCGGGATCAATTTACTTACGATACTTAGTTGACAAGTATCTATGAATTATGAGTTCAATGGATCCTGTTTAGCAGAAAGACGATATTACCTTGCTCATTATCAGACAATTACTTATTCACAAACCTCGTGTGGGGCTAATAGTTTTCATTTCCCATCTCATGGAAAACCCTTTTCGCTCCGCTTAGCCCTATCCCCTTCTAGGCGGTATTTTAGTATAGGTTCTATAGAACGGGACGATCCTATTTGGTCAAATACCTAGCGACAAACCCCTATGTTCCTTCATTACGGTATTTCCGAACAGTTCCCGGCTGACAAGCCTAAGATTATTTTATTGATGATATCGATATTGATGATAGTGATAGTGACGATATCGATATTGATGATAGTGACGATATCGATATTGATGATAGTGACGATATTGATGATGACCTTGATACGGAGCTGCTAACTATGTATATGACGCCGAAATAGACTCGATTTGATATCACCTTTCAATTCGAATTAGCAAAAGCAATGTCTCCTTGCATAATATGGATTCCAAACATATGATCTGTGATAGAATGAGTCGAATTACTTATCCCTCGGTCTATTAGAGAACTATCTCTCCAGAGATGTGAAAGATGTTCCACTAAAATATTCTTGTTATTGCTTCGACTCATATTCCCCAAAAAGTGGATCCCGCTCTAATAGCTCCGAATAAATTAAATACTGCAGTAAGATACGAGGGGGGCTTCTATTCCTCACACAACAGAATAGCACTTTTTCATTCTTTCATATACTAGGGGATTTCACTTGGAAAAGAAAATGTTCCATACTAACGGATTGGGGTCCATAACCATGGTTCCCTGTACGAGATCTTGTAGCACTTATCAATGAGGCCCTATCAATTAGTATTACCAGAGAAATTCAAGTATAGAAACTAATACAATTAGAATTAGCTCCTTCCTAGACAACTTGGGATTTGGTCGCTACCCATGTAAAGCTCGTTCAGTATCCATGGGATCCTTTTCTATCAGATAGTAAGGGCTGTTGCACAAAATGTACTTCTAAGTAATTGCCCCATAGATCCATATCTATCCTATTGAGAATAGATCAAGAATTCTTATTGTACAAATGGTACTTCGAACTTGAACGAGCATGAAGAAATTAACGATACTTCTTTATCTTTTGAGTGTTCTCCGGATCGGTCGCTTCAAGATCTTTGGTCTTCACCCGGACCTGATGAAAAAAAATCGGATCACTTCTTATAGATCGTTTTGATAATGATTCTGAGCTAGTTCATGGCCTATTAGAAGAAAAGGCGCTCTGGTGTACCCTCACGGACAACAAGATTGTCAGTCAGTTGTGTATAATAATCGAGGACATTACTTCTTCGTTCCAACAGTTAGATAGGATGCAAACAGATCAGGGGGGGGTTGTTTTTTTTTTTTTTTTTTTTTTTGTTTTTTTTTTTTTTTTTTTGTTTTTTTTTTTTTTTTTTTTTTTTTTTTTTTTTTGTTTTTTTTTTTTTTTTTTTTTTGTTTTTTTTTTTTTTTTTTTTTTTTTTTTTTTTTTTTGTTTTTTTTTTTTTTTTTTTTTTTTTTGTTTTTTTTTTTTTTTTTTTTTTTTTTTTTTTTTTTTTTTTTTTTTTTTTTTTTTTTGTTTTTTTTTTTTTGTTTTTTTTTTTTTTTTTTTTTTTTTTTTTTTTTTTGTTTTTTTTTTTTTGTTTTTTTTTTTTTGTCTATCGTTTATCAGAGCTTTTCTATATGAAAAAAAATACAAATCGAGTTTGAAAAGCGGAATAGTCGTCGACCTGCTCAACCGATAAGGAGGATTTTTCAATCCCATAGTTGGGGCTCCTAGAATATGGCGCCCTTGTGGCAAACTATGTGATGTATTGAAAAGCCCACTTTTCTCTATCGGCTCGGTGCACGGACCTTTTATCGATGTAAGGAATGACTTCAAGAGAATGATTCGGATTCTTGTAGAGTGAACCATGCAGTCAGACACGAATAAGATCTTCCAAAGAACAAGGCTTTTTTGTCCGAGTAAGCCATTCATTTGGGACCCTCGGAATCCATTCTTTTTTCCTTATTCAAAGATCACCCCTTTGTTCTCTGTGTTTCACGTCTGCATTCTTTGGCATAGACCTAGAGGTCAAGGTGCTTATTACTTCCCAAACAAAACCTTCTACATCTTGTAATAAATGCTGTTCATCCAGAATACGCAAGAAGGTACTTCGAATTGTTGATTCGATCTCCAGAGATGTCTTAGACGCAATAGTCCATTAATCTTAATGGATTTTCCTTCTAATACCTATCCGAGATTTAGCAGTATTTATCAATCTGTTCCTATCTAACGGAACGCTATTGGATCACATAACAAAACAATGTTGTAACGGGATGCTTTTCTCGATGAAATTAAACATTTGATTCTGTAACAGGAGAAAGATTTCCCATTCCTTACCGTAGATATGTGGCCATGAACATGGATATACGTGAACCGGATTGGCGCGGGTGGTAGAGTCCCGTTGGAAACATTTTTATTCCATATTTTTGGACCTTAGCTCCATGTAACAATATGCTACTGCTGAAACATGGCAGCATTGAAATCTTAGATCAAAACACTATGTATGGATTAGATGAACGGCCTAAACAAGATTCTTGAACTGCGAACAACCAGAGTCCCTATTACTCACTACTCAAAACAATTTTCCAATTAATGAAACCGGTAAATCCATCGGACAATAAAAATACGCATGTCCGCTGAAATGCTTGTTGCTATCTGCTCCAATAACGAATCATTGTTTACTGAATAACTAAGAAGATAGATAGACCTTTCTCTTCGTCTCAGGGTCGATGGATCTTCTCAATTGGAAGATCCCCCATATGGATAATACATATTCCGTTGACCGAGGCCTATTCTAGATTGTTTTTTTTCCAAGCAAAGATATCCACGGAGGCCGGTCGTCCTATTCAATATTCAGCGACCAAGAGGTACGGAGTCTCTTTCGGATAGGCCCTGAAGGGAGAGGAAGGCCGGACTGCCACAGACTCTGTCTCCAACAGACGTCCCTGTCTATTCTCTAATTCACCGACCCGATCCATTTTGGGAACGTCCAGTGCCACAGTCACTGAAGGGTCGTCCCATCCCTAACGGACATATAATGTACTTTATCTGCTGGGTTATGGGTACTGGTGGGTATTGTACCAGAGGTTTTTTATCAATCTACCCTTGTGTGAGTCCTCTTGAATCATATACTCGGGGGTGTTGGCTGGGCGGACGATTCGCAAACGGACTCCTCATTCTAGATAAGAAGATCGCCAAGATTTTCGTGGATCCCCTGCCGAAGCCTATTCCAATTCCAACAGCTCGGACTCGGATCTGGGATGGCCGTAATACTTCGTATCACAGATTAAAGATACTCGGTTATACAATATTGATTAGATCCTAATCGTTATTGAAATTGCTTGTCAATGAGCATTCTCCATATTAGCCTTGAAGAGACTCGAACCTCCACGCTCTTTAGCACGAGATTTTGATTCTCGCGTGCTACCATTTCCCCATCCAGGCATCTTGAAATTGAATCGTATTCCATGAATATGATGTCTATCTAATGTGATAATATGGAATAGTATGACAAAGGTGGAGTGTTGGAGTATTTCTATCGTCGGTCCCCATGTCATATAGGCCGGTCCGACATCAACTATCTTCGCATTTGATTATCCGGAGGATACCTTATTATATCAAAAGATGTACAATCAACCTATTTCTCGATTCAATATAGCCCAAAAAAGAAGTGATAGTAACCCAATACCGATAGATATGTCCAAAGCATTTTCCGATTACCCTATTCCTACTCCTAAATAGAAGTAAACGACGTGCGATCCATATTAAACATAAGTATCTATTTCATACGCTCGAATTACCCTCCTCATCATAAGAATGTCATAACCCTATCGGGTCTGGTCCGGTAATGGAATGAACTTATATCTGTGATCGAGTCGATTCCATGATTCTAATTTTCATACCCCACCCATTCCCATGTTGGGTTGGGCGGAACAGATCTACTAAATTCTTTAATTCCAGTTAGTAAAGGTGCTCTTGAACTAAGGAAATATACCCTATAAGCTAAAGAGGGTAAGCCTGGCATTGCAGAAATTGGGTTCATTGATAGTCCTGGTATATAGTAGATCTATCACACATACAGTCATACTCAATTCGTGGAATTGTTTTTTGATCTTAAAGGAGATCTTCTATAATTTCGCACGTAATGGTTATTTCTGGATTTCGTCCAGTCTTAATAACTTGATTATTTTTAGATATAGTAGGCTGAGCCTACAGTCTGACCTATCCTCACAGTCTGGACACATAGAGGGCTTGCGAGCTCAAGACCGAAGGCTTTGTTTAAGGATATCATGGGAAAGGAGCGAGATGAGCAGGTTTGAAGTAGATAATCATATGAAGCGAGCTGACAAGAAGCCGGACTGCCAGAGAGCCTTGCGGAAGAAGGAAAATCGCATCAGTAACAGAGAGTACGAGACCACGGAAAGAAAGAAAACCAAAAGAAAGGTTCCTATATCTCTCGGGCCGCTTCGCGACACCGGTCTCTTTGTCTCGTACAGGGTGGAATTATGTGGCGTGGAAAACACAGGCTACTCGGGGCGTCCTCCTCGTGACCATTCTCCAACGTATGTGTTGGAGATCAAGGCCTTCTCCGACCGTGTCCCAAGGTGAACGATTTCCAGCGTGAACAACGCTCAGTCATACTCATGTTCTTCTCTCCCTCAAATGCTGTTTGCTTACACAGACTCGGAAGATGAGTTATCTGCATGTTCAAACATGTTGGAAGCCAAGAAGTCTCCGCTCTCGTCTCCAAGAATGTCTCGTCGATAGGCAAGGCTGTTGATTAAACTGCTGTATGTGTGATTTTCTATTGAAGGAAGTGGAAGACGGCGGAGGAGGAGGCGAAGTGCTGTGCAGGAATGCAGACGTTACGGGGGCCTGCCAAGCGGGCTCGAGGCCGCCGAGCTGCGTGCACACGTCGGAGGCTGCACGCCATGCACGGGACCACAGGTGCCGGGCAACCACAGGATCATTCAGAGGACGCAGTATGCCAACTACGGCCTGAGGGGTGGAAGTGCAGTGTGGCCAGCCTGATCACCCATAGGGTACAGTTTCTTATAATGCTTCGATCCCTTTCATCGCGATACACGTCAAAGCTAACATGGTTTTACTACCTAGTGCTGTCTCAACATGATCATGATTAAGACTACTGCTACCCTCTAC
>PYDT01000650.1:0-27535 GCA_004837865.1 Musa balbisiana
CTATAACTTAAGTGACACAATAAAAGCTTTTTCTATTCTTTAGTTACTGATTTATGATCGGATTCACTCGCCATGGTTGGGACTAATGATCGTTTCGGTCTACAACGATTTGGATTGGATCATAACGATCAATATACTGTCTTGTTCTCCACTTTTCCAGTTATTCTAGATACAATTGTGAAATATTGGATCTTCCTTTTTTTAAATCGTGTATCTCCTCGCTTGTAGTAATTTATCATTCGCATGATGAATAAAGAACTCATTTGTCTTATTATATCCAATCAACAGAATCTTTCTCGTGTATAAGAAATATTTTTCAATTTTACTTAATTCTTTATACTTTTTATATCTGTTCAGTATTCGTCCTATATTCCAGTACAATTATTCCAGTACAAGACAGACTCGTGTATAGGGAACTATACTAGCTACCTATCTAATTTATTGTAGAAATTCCGGGATCAATGATTTACATATGCAAAATTAAAAATACTTTTCTTGGGTAAAGGAAGAGATGACTCGATCCATTTCTGTATCGATCATGATATATGTAATAACTCGGGCATCTATTTCAAATGCATATCCCATTTTTGCGCAGCAGGGTTATGAAACCCGCGAGAAGCAACGGGACGAATTGTATGTGCCATTGCCATTTAGCTAATAAACCCGTGGATATTGAATTCCGCAAGCTGTGCTTCCTGATACTGTATTTGAGAAAGAGCGTGTTCAGAATCCTTATGATAAGCAACTGAAACAAGTTCTTGCTAATGGTAAAAAGGGGACTTTGAATGTGGGGGCTGATTCTCTTTTACGCCCGGCGGATCGAAATTAGCCCCCTTGATCGTATTTCTCTGAGTTGACAGAAATCTAAGGAAATCTGTCTTTTCAGAGTTCTCGTCCCAATAAAAGAAATATTATTGTGAGAGTCCTGTTCCCGGTCAGAAATATAGTGAAATCGTCTTTCCCATTCTTTCCCCCGACCCCTCTAACGAATAAAGACGTTCACTTCTTAAAATATCCCATATACTAGGTGGGAACAGAGAGGGGTCAATTTATCCTGATGGTAGCAAAGTAACAATACAGTCTATAATGCTACATCAGCAGGTAATAGTAAGCAGAATAGTACGTAAAGAAAAAGGGGGATATGAAATAACCATAGTTGATGCATCGTATGGACAGCAAGTGGGTTTGATATTATACCTCCAGGACCAGAAACTTCTTGTTTCAGAGGGTGAATTCCATCAAGCTTGATCAACCATTAACAAGCAATCCCAATGTGGGAGGCTTTGGTCAGGGAGATGCAGAAATAGTGCTTCAAGACCCATTACGGGTCCAAGGTCTTTTGTTCTTCTTGGCATCTGTTATTTTGCACAAGTTTTTTTGGTTCTTAAAAAGAAACAGTTTGAAAAGGTTCAATTGTACGAAATGAATTTCTAGGTGCAGAGATTCCTTAACATCCAAGTGGTAAAAGCGCCGAATTTTTTTTTTTGATCCATACAATTATGTATGATCAAAAATCTGTAAACCTTTTTGGTTGCTTTGTTTATACTTTTTTTTTCGTTTTGCGGGATGTCTGGAATTCATTACTTGTATCCTATTCTAGTAATAGACAATAGACATACAAAGAAAGAGAATACATAGCAAGGATGGGAAAAATGAAAGAAAGAAATCCTTTTAGGAGGGATTTACTAGGCTTACCGAGTCCTTCTATTCGACACAAGAAAAGGGCGGAAAATCCTTTTTCTTGTGTCGTCTTATATCGAAATAATAATTATTTTTTCTCCTGTTCGTCAAAGATTACCATTCCTTCTTTTCCGGGTCCACCAGAACTCTTTTGGTAGATTCATAGGAAGTTGTGGACAAACAAAAGAGAGAAAGGCTTAGGGGAATAATTGATTGAGCAAATAGAACTTCTTCAATTAACTTAAACTTTAAACTTAGAGAAATTATTCAAGAGAAATTATTCAAACAATTATATTATAGAGTTTTATAGAGTAAGTTCTATTAGTAGTTTATTATAGAAATGATAGTAGTTTAGTATAGAAATGATTTGAGGATGCTCATGCGTAGAAATCTATATAATATTGTATTATTCAGAAAATCCATTGATTACTCTTTTCTTGTTTCTTCATAAGTAATATTAGGAGGAAAGGAATAACCGCGACTATGAATCAATCAATAGATTCAATTCTTCAAAAACATTATTAAGAAACAAAAGAATAGAGTGGTTTGAAACATCAGAGCAAAGGATCCGTTTTGTCATTTCATTTCTACGAATATAATATTTTGATTATGTTGACTGGCCATTTGTATGTTATGGAATAGATCAAAATCTTCCTACTTCCTATAAGAGTAAGAAAAGAACTCACGGACCTTACCCTCCTTTGTCTAATTAGAGCGATAAGGTCCCGTTGAGTTCTTTTCTTACTCTTTCATGTCTACAATCCGGTTTTATCCGATTACTAGAGAGATGAAACCCAACCCAGAATATGAACCGTAAAGAAAACACCTATTAAACCGATCACAGGAATACCAGTTACAGTACCAAACCAGCCAAAGAGGAATCCTTCCAGTAGTATCGGCCATTTCCCCTACTTTCCTCCACATTTTCTCAAATGGTCATGCTAGAGACAAAAACAGTCATGGATAATTATGAGGATGGTATCTTTCCGAATGGGATAAGAGACTTCCTACTATTCTCTTTCTTTCTTTCAATTGAAGAAATAATTGGAAAATAAAACAGCAAGTACAAAAATTAGTAATAAACCCCAGTATAGACTGGTACGATTCATTCACCATTTTGTTCATTCGGGTTTGATTGTGTCATAGCTCTATAATTAAAATTAGGTTTATCGTTGGATGAACTGCATTGCTGATATTGACCCCAAAAAAGAAACGGTAGGTACAGCTAGTCCGTGAACAGCCAACCATCGCACTGTAAAAATTGGATAGGTTCGATCTATGGTCATTGGGGCCTCCTAAAAGGATTTACTAAATTCATCAAGTTGTTCCAAAGAATCAAAACGGCCGGTTATCAATGGAATACCTTGTCGGCTCTCTGTGAAATACTCGTTTGGCCGAGGACTTCCAAACACGTCGTAAGCTAACCCGTACTGACGAATAACCAACCCGCAATGAATAGGGAAGGTATAGTAATGCTATGAATGACCCAGTATCGAATACTGGTAATAATATCAGCAAAGAACGTCTCCCGTGCTTCAGACATTCTGATCTCCACAAATTTTTGTACATTCAAAAAAGGGAATCGATTCCTTGAAAGATGGGATCAGTAAATGGAAAACTACTGATATTGCATCTTTGTGAGATCGTCAATTTTGTACCAAAGGTTTTATTTCAGTAGACCGAATCAGTGATAGCTATCCTTCCTCTGGCACAGCAACGCAGTCTCGATCGGTACCGAAATGCTACATAATTCTTTTCTTCTTTTTTGTTCCTTGTCTATGCATAACTCTATGTTATTCAATAGATCAATAGAAAATTACTCAATTCCTTATAAGATTTTCCATTATTGGATTCGTAATAGAAAGTAAGATCTTGGAAAAGCGTGAATCGATGGTTTCTAATAATTTCTGAAGCATATTAGAATATCACCATTATGGAACCTATTAGAATATCACACAATTCATTATATGTATGTCGAATCTATAATAAACCCATTTTGGGTTAAAAGTTTTTTTGTTCAAATCTTTTTATTTTTCAAGTAATTGGTTGGTTTCGTATAATACAATAATATACTGTAATACAAAATACATAGTATATACTATATTAGTGAAAGAAACAGAATATACTATATTAGTGAAAGAAACAGAAACCCTTTTGGAACCATCCATATTCGTGATGCAACCGTTATTGTATTAGATCCAAACAAAGGTTCTTTCTTGACCAAACTAGAAGTATGGAACTCCATGAGATGGAAATACCGGAATGAAGAATCTAAAAGGATAATGGAAGTTGTTCGTCTTTGAATCGAGTTGGACCTGAAAAAAAAGAATAAAAATATAAAAATTAAAAATAAAGTAAAGGTTTTATTTTTTTCGATAGATCGTGGGACACCTTTTTCTTTTCATTCGAAATATTATGTTATGGGCAATTAAGCAACCTATTACTGTACTGAGTCCAATGAGTTAAAATAAATAAAAGGTAAATAGTATCAGGCCGTTCGTTCCAAAAAGATTAGATCCTATTGAATAGAAAGGAAATGATTAAAATGGAATTTTCAAATCCAATTCTTTTATTCCAAAATTACTTAAATTACTTATATTTTATTTAATATTTAATTTATTTATATTTAATTTAATATTTAAGTATAAGTCTATAAGTAATTTAAGTTTTGAATGAAGTTACACGGCACAGTTCTTATTACTATTACTTTTACTTATACTTTATATTTTACTTACTTTTACTATTACTTTATTCACTCACAAATTCCACAATGATCTGTTGAGTTCCGAATCATAGGATCGGTCATGTCACAGCAGATGAATCGAATTTTTCTACCTATGTCACTCTTAGTTAGTCTTATCTATAATGACTGATGGATCCAGAATTTTCAATTGGAACTAACTAATTCTGTCAATTGATTTTTCTTGCCGTCGTATTTTGTAAAAATTGAAACTTAGGTAAGTTTTAATCAACATATGTAGCAAAAGAACATATCTAATTTAGCTCTTTCATGCTTACTATAACTAGTTATTTCGGTTTCTACTGGCTGCTTTAACTATAACCTCAGCTCTATTCATTGGTTTGAACAAGATACGACTTATTTGAAATGAATTGAATGAAAAATTGATAAAAACCGAATTTTCTCTGAGATTCCGGGTATTCTATGGTTCTTTCTCACATCAATTGCCAATTCTTGGTCATTGAGATTCACGGATAATTTAGATTAATATTTAGGGATAGATCTTACCTTTCTTTTTATCCCCTTAAACAAACCGAATGATTGAAGTTTTTCTATTTGGAATCGTCTTAGGTCTAATATCCTATTACTTTCGCAGGATTATTTCGTAACCGCATATTTACAATATAGACGTGGTGATCAGTTGGACCTTTGATTGAGTAATATTTCTTTCTTTTTTTATTGACCTCCTGCAGGAAGAGGTCAATTCAGTTTTTCAAGTTACAAGTCAACTTTTTGTTTGGGTTAAATTATTTATTTGTGATTCGACATCAAATAAACCGAATCACGCTCTGTAGGATTTGAACCTACGACATCGGGTTTTGGAGACCCGCGTTCTACCGAACTGAACTAAGAGCGCTTTCTTATCCTTATGACAGGAGATACGCGGGTCCTGTAAAGAAAAGTAATTTTTCTACCCCCAATACTCTTGCATACATATAGTATGCAAGACCAGAAGATTATGTCCAATTTTAATCGATCTCAATGAATCCCTCGTTACTGCCCATGGGAGAAGTAATAGGTAGGGATGACAGGATTTGAACCCGTGACATTTTGTACCCAAAACAAACGCGCTACCAAGCTGCGCTACATCCCTTTTCAAAATTGTTGTACAGTTTCATTGTACAAATCCCTGTCTTGTTTTTCCATATCGTCATTTTCGCGCTCCATCTATAGCAATTTTCTTGTCATTTCTTCTTTTTGGTTTTTTGGTTTCATATAATAAAAGAATTATATACATCTGAACCCTACGTATAAAAAAATTAATATTTATCAGTAATGTCCGGACTGTTAGATTTTTTTTTTCTTTTACAAAA
The DNA here is from genome assembly GCA_004837865.1 of Musa balbisiana. Lineage (NCBI taxonomy): Eukaryota > Viridiplantae > Streptophyta > Magnoliopsida > Zingiberales > Musaceae > Musa > Musa balbisiana. The sequence goes on from PYDT01000650.1 coordinate 5,734, forward strand.
AAAGAAAAAATCTATTGCTTCATTGTACATATCTATTTTAGTTAGAATCCTGTTTAGTTAGTATTCTGTGTAAAAAAATACAAATGATCTTGACTACAGCATCTGACCATATATGTATTACAATCTATAATATAAGGAGATTTTTCAGCGGATATAAAACAGACTCGCCGTGGCCCTGTGCTAAGTACTCTATGGTTTGGGTCTTTAGCAGCCTATTGATAGAAATTAATCGGTTATTTCCGGATGCCTTGTCATTCCCCTTTTTTTAATTCTAGTTATTGATTGATATGCGAAGAAATGAATAAAATTAGAGATACAATTCCACGTGACTAAAATTTCTAATTTCGCCCCTATTTTTTCAGTTCTTTAGGATAGGAAGGAAAAGAAAAAAGTGTATTGAACCTCAGCAAAATGTGGTAGATCGAAGATCGAATTTTGGAGAACCGAAATGAAAATGTGGATCAGTCCTACTGGCGAGTTCCACGAAATCATAGCATAGAAAGAAGATATTTAACTTAAATATAAATAATAAATAAATATTAATAAAATATTGAGATTTAGGATAGGAACAATTGAGAGTTAGAAAGAAATGTAGTATTTAATATTACTCCATTAATATTACTTTATTATTCTATTACTTTATTATTCTATTACTTTATTATTCTATTACTTTATTATTCTATTACTTTATTATTCTATTACTTTATTATTCTATTACTTTATTATTCTATTACTTTATTATTCTATTACTTTATTATTCTATTACTTTATTATTCTATTACTTTATTATTCTATTACTTTATTATTCTATTACTTTATTATTCTATTACTTTATTATTCTATTACTTTATTATTCTATTACTTTATTATTCTATTACTTTATTATTCTATTACTTTATTATTCTATTACTTTATTATTCTATTACTTTATTATTCTATTACTTTATTATTCTATTACTTTATTATTCTATTACTTTATTATTCTATTACTTTATTATTCTATTACTTTATTATTCTATTACTTTATTATTCTATTACTTTATTATTCTATTACTTTATTATTCTATTACTTTATTATTCTATTACTTTATTATTCTATTACTTTATTATTCTATTACTTTATTATTCTATTACTTTATTATTCTATTACTTTATTATTCTATTACTTTATTATTCTATTACTTTATTATTCTATTACTTTATTATTCTATTACTTTATTATTCTATTACTTTATTATTCTATTACTTTATTATTCTATTACTTTATTATTCTATTACTTTATTATTCTATTACTTTATTATTCTATTACTTTATTATTCTATTACTTTATTATTCTATTACTTTATTATTCTATTACTTTATTATTCTATTACTTTATTATTCTATTACTTTATTATTCTATTACTTTATTATTCTATTACTTTATTATTCTATTACTTTATTATTCTATTACTTTATTATTCTATTACTTTATTATTCTATTACTTTATTATTCTATTACTTTATTATTCTATTACTTTATTATTCTATTACTTTATTATTCTATTACTTTATTATTCTATTACTTTATTATTCTATTACTTTATTATTCTATTACTTTATTATTCTATTACTTTATTATTCTATTACTTTATTATTCTATTACTTTATTATTCTATTACTTTATTATTCTATTACTTTATTATTCTATTACTTTATTATTCTATTACTTTATTATTCTATTACTTTATTATTCTATTACTTTATTATTCTATTACTTTATTATTCTATTACTTTATTATTCTATTACTTTATTATTCTATTACTTTATTATTCTATTACTTTATTATTCTATTACTTTATTATTCTATTACTTTATTATTCTATTACTTTATTATTCTATTACTTTATTATTCTATTACTTTATTATTCTATTACTTTATTATTCTATTACTTTATTATTCTATTACTTTATTATTCTATTACTTTATTATTCTATTACTTTATTATTCTATTACTTTATTATTCTATTACTTTATTATTCTATTACTTTATTATTCTATTACTTTATTATTCTATTACTTTATTATTCTATTACTTTATTATTCTATTACTTTATTATTCTATTACTTTATTATTCTATTACTTTATTATTCTATTACTTTATTATTCTATTACTTTATTATTCTATTACTTTATTATTCTATTACTTTAGAATCTACTTTAATTACTTTAGAATCTACTTTAATTACTTTAGAATCTACTTTATTTGATGATCTTGTTGGAAATCATGTAAAGACAATTCTTATTTGATATAGCTATTTGTGCAGGTATTTTACGATTAAGAAGCAATTGCTTCTTGTACAATTGTGTATTAATCTACATAATATAACAATCCTTATTCTCACGAGTTACTGCATTTATCCGAGTGATCCACAACGACGAAAATCCCTCTTTTGCCTGCCTCTATCTCGATGAGAGGAAGCCAAAGCTCTCATTTTCTGTTGAGTAATCGTTCGATTAAGTCTTGAATGAGCTCCTCTAGAGGTTGATGCAAATAAACGAATTTTTGTTCGACGTCTCCGAGCTGTATATCCCCGTCTAACTCTGGTCATGAATCAATTACACCTTAATGAATAATAATTGATTTCGATTCTTTCAGTCATCCTTTTCCCCTCTCACGGTCGATTAATAACAAAACGGATTATTCCGATATATAAAATATAAATTCCAATGGCTTTTGCTACTATAACCTTCCTGACCACAATTTTTTATTCCGTCCAGGCATTTCACCTGCAATAAGAAATTCTAATGATACTAAAAAAAAAATAGTGGGTTCCATCGTTTCTATGGTTACTTCTTAAACGGTGAGGTCCTCTCTATCCACCGGACCTCTTCTTTCATTTAACCAAATGGGTATTGTGAACTTGTATAGTTCACACTCTTTGGCTCTACCCATCAATTATAGAGTAATACTCTTTTCACAATAAGAGTTATCTATACAGTGACGGCATTTAATTAGGAAAGTTGGCTAGGTAGCTGACCCTCTTAGTCCGCTCTTTTAACAATAGGAGCATAATCTTTTTGCTTCTTATAATACTATTCCTCGCTTAATTGGCTACTATTTGCATACCATGGGGAATTGCTTTTCATCTCAAATCTAGGTTGATTGGATTTGCACCAATGGAAACCATAAATTCCATACACAATATAGGTATATTATAGATCTTTTCCATTTACCCTATTCATTGGTACCGGTCATTGACACTGGAAAAATTGTCTCATTGTTCGAACTCATGATCTGAACGAGTCGCACATACACCCTAGTACATGTTCCTCGACGCTGAGGACATCCTCTAAGAGCGGGAGATTTCGTAACATTTCTTATTGGCTGTCTTGCGTTTCTAATAAGTTGTTTAATAGTTGGCAATGTCGTATCGTATAATATATATATATGTATATAGAGAATTAGATGAAATGGTTGGTTTCGATCGATCTTAACCTGATGATTGGATTGATGATTATGAATTTTTTCTATTCAATACCAAATCACAGAAAATTCGAATTATGGTTTGAATGGATTTACACGAAATCCCCGGTATTTTCATTTTCGACCGCTACGAGATCAACAATGCCATGAGCTTGGGCCTTCTGTTGCTTCTAAAACATCCCTTTCCATGTCTTCGGATACAACCCATAAAGGCTTGCCCGTTCTTTGTACATAAACCTTTGTGCGGGTTTCACGAAGTTTCAGTAGTTCTTCCATTTCCAGGACAAATTCCCCTGTTCGTGATTCATAAAAAGAACTAGCAGGTTGATGAATCATGACCCTATTAATTGATATTGATTAACATCATGACCGTTCCTCTATCTCGCATGATTGGGCTAATGTAAGGGATAAAAAAAATAACAAGAAGAAATTGAACAACCGTACAGGCATCTTCTGTGCGTTGCATACGGCTCCGCAATGGAATTTACTTTTTTCTTCTCTCTATTCTTCTAAGAAAGAAAGAGAATCCATCTGATTCAGATCGTTGAATGATCCATTTACCACCCTTCCTTTCGTAGGAGTCAAAAATACTATGATGGTTCTGTTGCTTATATATTTATCTCGTCTGTGATTTAGCAATCCCAAAGTGCCTTTCTGATACGATCAAATAAGGAAAACTGATCTTTTTTTTTTCATTTTCGTACTCTTCCATAACATAAATATCAGAAAGAACTTCTGGTGTGGAAGAAAAATGGTTTGTGACGCTGAAATGTACCCCCGACACATAAAATCAACAAATCGGAAATAACCTTTGTTTCATACTACTATCTCGATACAAAATCTCATGTTATGAAAAAACAATAATGGTTTGTTCATATCGAACTCGAAGTGCCATGCTATTATTACTTATTATTCATATTCACTATGGCGAAGGCATAGTCTTTCTTTTTTTTTTCAAATAAAAACTCATTGGCGCCAAGCGTGAGGAATGCTAGACGTTTGGTAATTTCTCCTCCGATCAGAATGAAAGATCCCATAGAAGCGGCTAACCCCATGCATATTGTATGCACATGGTGGCACAAATTGCATAGTATCATAAATAGCTATTCCTGATACTACCCATCCGCCGGGAGAGTTTATAAACAAAAAAGATCCCTAGTATTATCTTCTATACTGAGATATACCTTGAGGACCAAACATTTGATTTGAGATCTCGCTATTAACCTCTTGACCTAAAAAAAGTAATCTTTCTCGATGAGTCGGTTGATTAGGACAAAATTGGTTCCTTTAGGAACTGTACGTGCACCTTTGGATGCATACGGTTCAAAAAAATTGCGAAAAAAGAATCAATGTGTCGATTCCAGTTCTATTTTTTTTTTTCTGTATAGGTTTTTGTTTTTCTAATAAAGCTTCCATTTTTTAAAAGACATGAGATGAGTTTTGCTTCCTTACCTATAAAAAAAGAATTTACTGAACTTATTGAAATTGAATTGACAAATCTCTCTCATTGATGTATTGTTTCATCGACATTCAAATCACGATGTAATTTTCTTGTTTCTGAATGGGCCTTTTCAATTCTTTTAGGTTCATGTTCTACTCCGGGAAAAGATAGGCTGACCGAATTCCATTTGCACATATAGGGCAAATGGTCTCAGTACCACTTCTTTTTGTACGACTTTTTTTTTTTCAATTCTTTTCATGCCTTTCCCCAATCCGCGATCTCATCTTACATATTCCGGGGGTTATGGGTTTGGACGTTTGAAATCACTCCTATAATAAGGATAGAATCGTTTATGATACAAACGGTAATCGTACATTACATGGATTACCAATTTGGTATTTTCTGAACGGAGCCTGGATACTTTATTACTTTATTTTATTTTTATTTTTCCAAGTCAACCATAAATTCTCCTAATTGATCCTCAAAATAAATAAATTGATCTAATTGCACTTCACGCTCCGAATGATTGATGGTTCACTCAATACATATTTCTTAGGCGAAACAGAGGATATTTCGATCGAGGGAGAGAAACGGGAAATCCCATATAACCAAATGTCTGACAAGTCGCACTATAAGTCAACCCAACTGCATCTTCCTCTCCAGGACTCCGAAAAGGTACTTTTGGAACACCAACGGGCATTAAATTAAAGAAAAAATTGAGTACTATACTTCACTTTAATGTGGAAACATAACAATGGCTTTATCGTCTTCATCCCTTTTTCTGTTTATTGTATTTTATACATAGATTTTTATACATAATGAAGTTTATTTTATAGAGTACGCTCAGAAGGACTAAAAGAAAAATTTTAACTAAGATCAATCGTTTGAGTAATCAACATTATCTACGCATTCGTTTCCCTAAAGTAGAACTAATCCTCCCATTGCGTAATTTGTACTTAGCGGTATAGAATAGATCTGCTTCTCTTGTTCTTACTAACAGAATTGTTCCATTATTTTCAATGGAACGGAATAAAAATTAACCCTTTCTCATACGGCATCACGGAAAAGGTTAGATACATAGTATAGTCTTTTCCAATGCGATAAAATAAAGTGACATAGTGTCTATTTTTCTTTGATAAAGGGGTATTTCCATGGGTTTGCCTTGGTATCGTGTCATGACTGTCGTAATTGAATGATCCCGGTCGATTGCTTCTGTCCATATATGCATACAGCCCTAGTTGCTGGTTGGGCCGGTTCGATGGCTTTATACGAATTAGCGGTTTTTGATCCCTCTGACCCCGCTCGTGATCCAATGTGGAGACAAGGTATGTTCGTTATACCCTTCATGACTCGTTTAGGATAACCAATTCGTGGGTGGTTGGAGTATTTCAGGAGGAACTGTAAAAATCCCGAGTGGAGTTATGAAGGTGTGGCAGGGGCACATATTGTGTTTTTCTGGCTTGTGCTTCTTGGCAGCTATCTGGCATTGGTGTATTGGGACCTAGAAATATTCTGTGATGAACGTACGGGCAAACCATCTTTGATTTGCAAAGATCGGAATCATTATTCTATCAGGTTGATTGCTTGAGCTTTCGGAGCATTTAATGAAAAGGTTGGTATGGTCCTGGAATATGGTGTCCGATCCTTATGGACTAACTGGAAAAGTACACCTGTAAGTCCAGCGTGGGGCGCGGAAGGCTTTGATCCTTTTGTCCCGGAGGAATAGCCTCTAATCATATTGAAGCGGGTACATTGGGCATATCAGCATGGCTTATTCCTCTTCGTGTCGTCCCGCCTCAACGTCTATACAAGGATTACGTATGGGCAATATTGAAAAACTTATACTTCAGTAGTATCGCTGCTGTTTTTTTTGCAGCTTAGTTTTGTGGATGGAAACTATTGTGGATGGTTCAGCAAAACCTCCAATCGATATTATTTGGTCCCATCGTACAGGGGCATCAGTGATCACTTTCAGCAAGAAATAGACGAAGCGAGGTAGCGCACGGACCAGCCCAAAATCTGAGTTTCTCGGAAGCTTGGTCTAAAATTCCCGAAAAATTAGCTTTTTATGATTACATTGGTAATAATCAGCAAAAATGGGGATTATCAGCAGCCAGGGGTCAAGGACAACGGGAGGGAATAGTGTTGGGTGGTTAGGACACCCCGTCTTTAGAGATAAGAAGGGCGCCGCGAGCTTTTGTACGTCGTATGCCTACCTTTTTTGAACATTTCCGGTAGTTTTGGGTAGATGGAGACGGAATTGTTAGAGCCGATGTTCCTTTTAGAAGGGCAGAATCAAAGTATAGGGTTGAAAAGTGGTGCTAACTGTGAGTTCTATGGTGGCGAACTCAATGGAGTCATTATAGTGATCCTGTGATTTGTGACGGTACAAAAAAATGGAAGACGTGGCCAATGTAGGTGAAATTGCCTGAATGGTAGATCGGGCTACTTTGAAATCTGATGGCGTTTTTCGCAGCAGTCCAAGGGGTTGGTTCCTTTTGGGCCATGCACGTTTGCTTTGCTCCTCTTTTTCGGACACATTTGGCATGGCGCTAGAACCTTGTTCAGAGATGTTTTTGCTGGCATTGATCCAGCTTTGGATGCCTAAGTTGAATTTGGGATTCCCAAAAACTTGGAGATCCACGACAAAGAAAGAAGACAATAGTCTCTGATAACACCAGTGCTCTGGTCATCCTTTACGCCCTCTGTTTTTGAGTAGAATAGGTATTAGGGTACTGAGAAATCTAGACCCGTTGCATCACCATCTTTTCTTTGACTCTTTCCTTTTCTTTATATGGTACACTGATGCCAAAGAAGAGGTGTGGAAGCTATAATTGTAAACCACGATCGAATCTATGGAGCATTGGTTTATACATTCCTTTTAGTCTCGACTTTAGGGATAATTTTTTTCGCTATCTTTTTTCGAGAACAGCCTAAGTTCACTAAAAAACGAAATAATTTTAATTATCCTCATTGAAAGTAAAGCGTCGACAATATGGGAGGTCATTACTTAAAATAGTCAACGTGTTCTTCGAATGGATCTCTTAGTGTTGGGGGGGGTCGCCCAAAAGCGGATATAAGGCGACCCAGTAAAGCTTACAAGTAAACCAGATAGGAAGATGGCGACTAGGGTGCTGTTTCCATTTTAGACAATTTCAGATCACAGGATCTACGATAAGAGCGTTATTTACAACTACAACGAATGGGATACAAAGTCAACAGATCTCAACCAATGATTAAATAGGATTTATGGCTACACAACCGTTGAGGATAGTTCTAGATCTGGGCCAAGACAACTACTGTAGGGAATTTATTGAAACCATTGAATTCGGAATATGGTCCGTAGCTCCGGCTGGGGACTTACACAATATGGAGTAGCAATGGCACTATGTACGGTATTACTATCTATTATTTTTTGGGGGGGAAATTATAATTTCTTCCGTTTTACTGGATGGAATTACAATGAGTTAAGTTTATAAGAACTTGACCCGGCCTCCCCCCCCCATGTCCCCAGTCCTAGTTTTCAATCAAAAAAAATTACTTTACTTAAACTCGGATTTCTAGACCTTCTGGTAGTTCGACCGTGGAATTTATTTGTTTCGGTATCTCCGAATATGAGTGTGTGACTTGTTATAATTGATCCTATTGATAATACAGAGAATGGTCCTGTTATCTCTATCGAGATGATCTATTTGTCGGATAGGTATTCTAGTATCAGGAGCACGGATATATATGAATATGAATAGAGTAGAAAAGAAATATTAAACTATGATTCATACCTACTATTCAGACCTCGCAACCGGACTCAGAAATTTTCAACATAGATATTTCCTAAATCAAACGATTTTTCTTCTCAGACTTTTTTTTTCTTGACCGAAGGACAACTCTTTTCTAGATGTTGTGAGTCATTACATTCATCGTAAGTGATCATCAAAGGGTTTTACTCAGAGACACCTGTGAGTTAGCTTGAGATTTGCTTATTAAATTATTAAATTAAATCATCGTGGTTCTAGTATGAATGGGGGTTTCAATTGATTGCAAGGGTCTCCACAAGCAATTCCTATCAATAGTAAACAAGAATCAATCCGCATTACACAAAAAAACAAGAAATAAAATAACAAATAAAAAAGGGAAGAGAAGATTCAAAAGGCCTGTAATGATCAACATCAAAAGAGACAGATGAGCCACTTGATATTTTGAGGGCATTATCATACAAGAGACAGAAACTTTAGTTAGTTTGTACTTCGTATCTCTGGGTCGGGCAAATCAAGCGGCTAAGCTAAGAAGTTTTGAACTGTCATTACATATCGTTGAAATCAGCATTTGTGTGTTCTGCTTGAGCCGTACGAGATGAAATTTTCATATACGGTTCGCAGAGGGGGAGTCCCTTGGCCTTGGTTACCTATCTCAATAAAGTAATGATTGGTTTGAGGAACGTCTTGAGATTCAGGCGATTGCAGATGATATAACTAGTAAATATGTTCCTCCTCAAGTCACATATTTTATTGTTTAGGGGGATCACACTTACTTGTTTTTTAGTACAAGTAGCTACAGGTTTTGCTATGACTTTTTACTACCGTCCAACCGTTACAGAGGCTTTTTCCTCTGTTCAATACATAATGACTGAGGCCAACTTTGGTTGGTTAATCCGATCAGTTCATCGATTGTCAGCAAGTATGATGGTTCTAATGTGATCTGCACGTATTTCCGTGTGTACCTTACATGGGATTTAAAAAACCCGCGAATAACTTGGGTTACAGGTGTAGTTTTGGCTGTATTGACGGCATCTTTGGTGTAACTGGTTATTCCTTCCTTGGGACCAAATTGGTTATTGGGCAGTAAAAATTGTGACAGGCGTACCTGAAGCTATTCCCGTAATAGGATCGCCTTGGTAGAGTTATTCGCGGAGTGCTAGGTGGCCAATCCACTTTGACCGTTTTATAGTTTACACACTTTTGTTATGCCTCTTCTTACTGCCGTATTTATGCATGCATTTTCCAATGAGACGTAAAGAAGGTATTTCGGGTCCTTATAGAATCATAGATATTTGTAATTGATCATATATCAACTGGGGAGGAACGATAGACAATAATATTTCATTGCTAGAAATATGGATTATTGAAAAAATAAGACATGTTATTTGGATACTTTTCTTCAACTCTCGAAGTATTGTATTCCTTATTTGATACGAATAGTTGAAGTAAATTTTCCGAAGAGAGGATGGATTATGGGAGTGTGTGACCTTGAACTAGTGATTAGGCCAGCAGATATATTATTTTATCTGCCACATTGGAATTCACAACCAAAGGGGTCTGAACATCCACCACCCATAAGCCCCCCTTGTCACAGAGGATTAGGCCGGTTCGTTTGGGAGAACCTTTTCTATGATCATACCTGAATCTGTTATGCATGAACATGCTCCGTAAGATCCCGTGAAATAAATAGTGATGTGGCATGATTCAATGTTCTGTCTATTCCACTTCCTTATTTGTAGTGTAGAAATGCTCTTCATTTCCTGCTTCATCCGATCCCGATCGATAATACTATCGGAGTGAAATAAGAGATCTAAGGAAGAACAGAGGCTATACTTTATTATTACCAAGTAAAACTTGTATTTAAGAAATCGAGGATGTTGGGGGTGATAAAACACCATCAACAGACATGAGACAATCCAAAAAGCACTTGATCATGATCCAATTTATAAGCACTTGGAGATTGAGCATTTTTACCTGGTAAGAACTGAATTAGTTGCAATGAATAGTTGCAACTCCGGAAAAGGAATGCTGGTAAATCTTTTCTACATAGTCATTTATATGATATTTGGGGATATGTATGAAAAAAAAAAAAAAAAAAATAGATTTTATTGGATTATGTTCTGCCCTTCCTTTCATTCTGCCGACAAGCCGTATGATGACAAATATCATGTCCGTTCTTCGGGGGATGGATCCTAGATCACCATCCAATAACAAAGTGCAACCTGACTTGAACTATCCTGTCTTAAGAGCTAAATTGGCTAAAGGGATGGGGCATAATTATTATGGAGAACCCGCATGTCCCAATTGATCTTTTATAATATTTTTTCCGGATTCCTAGGTACTATTGCATGTAATGTAGGCTTGGCAGTTCTAGAACCGTCAATGATTGGTGACCCGGCGGATTCCATTTGCAACTCCTTTGGAAATATTACCCGAATTGTACTTCTTCCCGTATTTCAATCCTCCCGCACAGTACCCAATAAGTTAGTAGGTGTTCTTGTTAATGGTTTCAGTACCAACGGGATTATTGACAGTAACCTTTTATTGAGCAATGTTAATAATTCCAAAGATCCCTTTGCCGCCATAGCTACACAGTCTTTTTGATCGGTAAACCGCGCAGTAGCTCTTTGGTTAGGTTTGAGGCAACATTACCTTATTGATAAATCGCTAACTTTAGGTCTTTTTAAATTGATTCAACCGTGAATACCATGATTAATGTATCTAAGAATAGTGACTTCAAAGTCACTATCTTAGATACATTAATTTTATTATTGAGTCCATCCACGAAAATACGGATTGTGCCAAAAGTTAAAAACAATTTTCTCTTTTTCTTTATAATTTTTCTTTCTATTTTTATTAGAAAAAGAAGAATGAAATATTAATAATTGGATTTAAAATTAAAATTGGATTCTTAGGTAATCAATTGCGAAATGCTTTTGTAGAGTGTCCGATATCTCTTTTACATCTTCTATGCGAAAATATTCAATTCTCATAAGATCTTCTTGACTCTTATTCAAAAGGTCCAATAATGTGTGTATATTGGACCTTTTGAGACAATTATAGGTCCTGGAAGGTAATTCTGATTGGTCAATAAAAATACATTTCAATGAATTTCTTTTTTGTTGTTTCTTTTATAGATTTGTTAATCTATCCCCTTTGTTGAAACAAAGGTAAAAATGGGTTAGGTAAAAACCTGTTTTTTTATTTCTTTGAAATTAATGTCCTCTTCCTCCGCATGTAGAAAAGGAATAATAAATCAATTAATACAGAAGCTTCATAAAGTGCTTGCCTTAGAGTTAACTTCCATTCGTCCATATTTCTAGAAAAAGTATCTCTTGTTTTTTTTTCATTCCCATTCCCATAAAATGGAATACTATGAGTCGCATTTCCGAACAGGCATAGAGACAGCATCTATAGGATAACTTCCTTTTTAGAGTTAGTTGTTGGTTTCGTACGATATCCACGATCTCGCCTGATTGGTAATCCAATACACAAATCAATGGTTCCGTCAGGTTAGGCTATAGGTTTGTGTTGTGTCAACTATTTCACGGAAGGTGGTGATATGATATCTTGAGCGGTTACGTATTTAGGGCCCCTGGCGCAAATGGAAGGCTGCTCTAACTCCATTAATATTACTTGCTCAATACAATTTCTTTCAAATTTAGTAAAAAATTTCTGACCGATTCTTCAATACCTATTATCCGTAGAATATTCATGCGGCACTTTCTCAGAGTTTGCACGTTTGATCATTTCCTTCTATTTCTCCAAGTAAGCCCTTCGCATGGCAATACCTATAGTATCAGCTTGACCTTTCCTAAGCGGGGACAGAACGAACCGACCATATAAAGACGTTTAACTGTCTACTCTCGATTCAACCACCTCCACTGTAGTGGTCGAGTGGAGCCTGCTACTTCCTCTCGAACCCATACTATCTACTACTATTAGTTATCAGATCATTGAATCATTTATTTCTCTTGGCAATCTTTTTTTTTTTCTTATTTCTACACACGTCTTTTTTTAGGGGGTCCCATCCAATTATGTGGCATAGTTGTTACATCCTCGGGGGTTAACGAAACTAATAGTATACCACTCGAAACGATGGCCGTAATGCTGCATCTCTTCCGAGACTGGACCTTTATCATAACTTCTGCTCGTTCATACCCTGATTAACTACTGTACGAATAGCATTTAATGCCGCCGCTGAGCAGCATAGGGTTCCCCTCTTCTTGTCCTCTTTGAATCTCGGAATACCAGCTAGGTCCCAAGAAACCCCCGACTCGTACATCTGTAACAGTTGACAATGGTATTTGTTGAAACTTGCTTAACGGAATAATTCCTTTTGGTATTCTACGTCCTTCTTACGTGAACCAATACGCCCCATGTCTACGTTAACCTATTCTTTGGTAGTAGCTTTTGCTCATATTTTATCATCCTATAAATATAAAGTTCGAAATTATACGGAAAGAAAAGATACGGAAATATCCATTTCAGTTAACAGAATCCGTTATTTTTGTCTTTTTCGTTTATAAAGTTCTTTTTTAGAAGATTATCCTTGTCTCTGTTTATGTCTCGGATTGGAACAAATCATATATCTCCTCGCCTACGGATAGTCGACATTTTTTCACAATTTACGAAACGAAGCCCTTATTTTCATATTTCTTATTCCTTACCTTAATTGAATCTTTCCTTGGAAGAAATAGTCTCTTGATTTTTTTTAACTTCGATTGGTATCGTCATTTACACTTCGATTGTCTCGTCCCATGAAAGGGAATGCTTTAAAATCACCTATCATTCGAATCTTTGTGCGAAGTATCTAATATAACGTCCCCTGGTTGATCATAACAACTACTTCAATTTTGACTCTATTCCCCAGGTAGTATTCCGTATACAACTGCGCCAGATCCTTCCGCGAAACATAACCTAGGAATTACATCTTTATTATCTAGGCGGACCCGACACTATACCGTTGGAAGTGTTCCTTAATTAACCTTCATGAATAAATTTTTGTTCTTGCATTCCAGGTAACTTCTTGTAAGTATCCACTAATGGAGGAAGAGTTTGGGGAATAACTAACTTTTCCTCTCTATTTCACAATAGGAAAGTTGAGGAAAATTAGGATACCGAGGATGAAGGATCCATCATATATAACAAATTCGCCTCCAATTTTTTCTCGTCGAGCTTCTCGATCTGTCCATGAATACCCGAAGTAGAAAGTAATACAATTCCTTTCCAACCTAAAGCTTAGAATTTGTTGATAGTCGGAAATAATCGTAAACCGGGTCGCGCTTGATGACCTTCTCAAAATAGTTCTGTGTATGTCTGTTTTTTCCTATTCTTTCTAGTCGCGAGTTGAAACCAAGAAATATTTTGTTACCTTCCTGAATTTTCCGAGGGGGGACGTTTTCTAAACCTTCTCGTAGATATTTCACAATTATTTTTCGGTTATATTAGTAGTATTGCTATCGAACCCTTTCCTTTTTTATTCATGTCAGCTTTCCTTATCGAAGTTATATATCGGCAATAGTGTCCTTACCCATGACGAACTAGAATTATTGGTTGCCTCCAAATTTTGATATAATCAACAGTTTTTCCTTTTTTTCTTTTGTTTATTTTCTTCTTTTTTTTTTTTTTTATTATAAATTCTTTCTTATTAAAAGTACATGCTGAGACCAATCTACTAATCTCTAAATTTGATTCTCTAATTTGATCTATTATTTTAAATGTTTCTGATATATCAAGTCCCATCTAGTAGGTATTTATAATCCTCGGAGCCATGAAACTATTTTAGTAACATTCAACTGTCCCAATTCCGCGAGCGATCGCACCAAAAACCGAGTTCTCTTTGGATTTCCTTCTTGATCATGACCACCCAGGCATTGTCTCATATCGTATTATCAACCGTGTCCACGTTTGAGTCTTTACAAGTACGTACAATTCCAGGCCTAATTATTTCCGACCTTTTCTAGGTGGCATATTAGGCCTGCTTCTTTGAGTACATGCAACCAAACGTCACCAATATGATCATACGATGATTACCAGCTCCCTATATTCGAATACACATCAATTCTCGACTCCCGCTGTTATCCGCTACATTCAAAAGGGTCTGAGGTTGAATCTATCATTTTATGAATCCGTTATTTTAATGCAAAGGAATGAATGAAAAAGAAATATTCTCTGTCCAGAAATCAATACACGTGCCGTTGTTTTTCATCCTCATCCACTGTTTAGTTCTACATACCTATCCTACAAAGTGAGTTCGTTGGCATTTTGGACGCAGCTAGTGTGAAATAGCTGCTGCGTTGGCTACGCTTCTGAACTCCGCCCATTTATAAATTATTCGACCTGTTTAACAACGGATACCCAATATCGGGGATTCCCTTCCCCGAACCCAACTGTTTCCGCAGGTTCTTACTGTAACCGGTTTGTCGGGAAATATACGTAACCATATTTTTTCACACGACAGCGCATATCGTGTCATGCTCTCGCCCCCGCTTCTATTGTCTAGCTGTGATCCAAGCGGGTTCAAGTGCCCTGAAGAGCGTTCTGCCGAAACAATACGATTTGCCCCTCAAATTTCCCTTTCTTCTTCCCTCCTGTTTGTTTCGAAATCTGGTTCTTTTGGGTTATAGTTTGATGGTCTTTTCTTAATTCCATCTCTACTACAGACAACCGGCCATGAAGTTTCGTTCTCATCCAGCTCCTCGCGACTGAAAGGATTCAATAATATACAGATACGCATGTATTTAATAATTTAATAAACTAATACACTAAGACATTTATTAATATTGATTGTTTTGTTATACAGGAAGATGATATACAGGTATATAGCTAGAATATGTATGTTATGCATATTTATAGATATAATTATATATTTATATTGATAGATAATGCTTTTTATAATTATCGATAATGCTTTTTATGTTATAACGATCCTTGATCCTTATTTTTACCCTTTATCAAATGATGCCAAAATATTGTAATGTAATCTCAATAAATAAAGGTTTCGCGGGCGTATATTGACTCTTTTACTGTTTTATTCCTAGTGTCAAACCATGACTTTCTCAGAAAAATAATTTTTTCTCGGTTCTTCCGCCATCCCACCAATGAATTATTCGGATTCGTTTTCAGTAGAATCCCTATGCAGAGTCACAGGTTCCGTCGTTCCATAGCTTCTCCATATGGTTAGGCCTGAACTCTGCAATGGAGCCTCCCAACAAATTCCTTCTCGATCAATCTCCCTTAGTTTTTATTAACCCGAAGGCTCTTTATTATTATTCTATATTCATTCAGATTGTATGCTTTATCACCTTGCCTTAGGGGTAATTCATAGACCATACATATTGGAATCATATATCATTGAATATTTTTTGTTCTCTCTTTCTATCTCCTTCCATTTATCCCCATCCCTTTATTTGTTGTTTCACACCATAATCGATTTTTTATGGAAAGATTTTAGTTGCAGTTGCTGCAACTATATGATTGATCCCTCATCTCTATAGTGCTGTTCTTGGGATCTCGACAATCGAAGCAATAAGTTGGTTATTAGTTTATTTTTGTTTATTTTTGTTTTTATTTATTTGTATATAGTTTTAAGTTTCAGTAGGGTTTAGTCTATTTTTTTTATTCCATTCTAAACTCCATAAAGAAAATTAACGAGTCAACACTAATCATAGCAATTATAACAAATGTCACTCGAATTTTTATTCAACCTTATGAATTAGAATTGCTCATTTTTGTTTGAATTTAGCGGAAAAAGAATGAAACAGTTTGTTATTTTTTGTTCTACCGGCCAGAATTGCAAGATAAATAACTGTCTATTATCTCCTCGTCCACAATATCCAATTTTGATGCCTAATACTCCTGATAGTTTCGAATTGTATAGAACCTGACAATTTTTAGCGCGAATTGTTTGTAGGGAACCCTGCCCTCATCTATCCATTCGACACGTCGCATTTCTTGTTCGTCGAACGCCCTGCATTTGTACTTGCATTCCTTTTGTGATCCGTTTGTTTAGCGAATTCAATAGCCTTTTTCATTGCCTTTCGAACGAAACCTATCTTTTAATTGGTACAGCTATTATTTCGCAAGTAATAGTAGGTTGCCCATAGGTGTTTCACTCTTGGTGATAGCAATGTTGAGTTCTGCGGTTCACAGATAAATTCTTTGGGACATTCATCTGTATTCTTCGATTCCTCGTGTTTGGGCCCTCTATATAAATTTTGGACTCCAATAAGATTATGACCTGGATCACAGTCAATTCTTTTTTTAATTCCTATACAGCGATTCCTTCTAAACCCGAGATATTCTCCTATTTTTTTTGTACATAGTTCTTGATACAATTTCCGTATTTTTCATCTTCCTGTAAACCCACAGAATCCTTTTTTTGGTTTTTCTTTTTTTTTTTTGTGCGCACCACAAAAGGATGTGACGTTATGGTTGTACCAAGTCTGAACACCAAGTGTCTTTTATTTTTTGTCCCCTATTTCCTAGTTATCTTTTCTTTTCCACCATATATGTTTATTTTTACTATTTTACTAGATGAATCTAGAATCTTAGATTCCATCAAGAATACATTTAGGAACTATGCCTTAATCAGGATTTAGTATATTCCACAGTATGTACCTTTTTTATCGATACTACGGGGGGTCCATCGAGCTCGAGGTCTTAATTTTTTCACATGGTACTAACACTCCTATAACTTTGGCCGTCGACACTATGAGCAAATCCGCCTAGGGCATGTTCAGCAGCCCATCGTTCGGCTAGACATTTGCTGCTGGGCATGAAGTAAACAAGGTGTTTTAAAATGGTGACTTGGTTTGAGAGCATCATACTCACTATTGACATAATCCAAAATAACTATGTAGTGAGATTCGCAGTTGGGAGACGTCCGCGTCTTGATCATGTACTCTATCGCAAGCCACAAATTTAGTAAAAACCGTACTCCGCACTAATACCCCATAATAGCAACGCCAAACGAAATTTAAGTATCATGACGTTTACCCAAACCAGGGGTTTGAGTAGGTCAATAAATAAATCTGCACAATACCCCACCGCAAACCCAGACAAAAACCTTGTATATGAAAAGAAGTCTTTTTTTCTGTTGTCACAAAAATTAGTTTTCAAACTATACAATCATGTTTTTATATTTATCATATTTTATATTTGTTTATGATTGTTATTATTAAATGTTTATTACTTATTTGTTTTATTTATTAATATACCATAGTTTGTATTTCAAGTAGAAAAATAACTTTAATTAACTTAACGACAGATTATGATCGTTTCTTGCATGTCTCTTCAAGCGACAAGTAAGGCGTCCTTCCGCCAATTTGTGTGCCTACCATACATCTGTTATATAGTGAGGACTGTAAATGTTTCCTTTCCATTATAATCGCGATTGTATGGCCATCATGTGGGTATAATGGTAGATGCCGGACCACGTTACTATTTCTTGCTCCTCCCTCATGTTAGTTTTCCATTTTTTTTTTTTTCCGATAAATGGTTAGCTACAAAAGGGTTTTTTTTTTTAGCGAACGTGTCATGTCCACTGTATTCCTCCTTTTTTTTACATTTTTTTATTTTAAAGTTGGCATTCTATGTCATATCTCGACTCAGTAAGTAGAGGTAAGAATCAATACAATAATGATGATGGAAACAAGATAACTCATTTAGCTAGAAAAAGTGGGGCGATGTAGCCAAGTGGATCAAGGCAGTGGATTGTGAATCACCATGCGCGTGTTCATTCCGTCGTTTCGCACCATCCCATTTTTTCAATTCAAATTCTATTTCATATCCTATTTACGGCACGAAGAAATAAAAACTACACTATATTTTTTCCTTTTTCTACTTCTACTTCTTCTTCCAAGCGCAGATAACCAAGGGTTGTGGTTTTTTCTAACCGATTGTCTCTCCCCTCACCGCCCCCATGGGGATGGTCTACAGGTTCATAACTACTCTCGTACTACAGACGCTTACCGAGCCAACACTTAGATCCTGCTCTACCCAAACTTTTTTTGTTCAACCCCACAATTCCCACACTTGTCCGACTGTTGCAAGCAGTTTTTGGAGATCAAACGGACCTCCCCAGATGGTAATCTTAATGTGGCCGATTTCCCTCTTGCAATCAGTTTCGCTACAGCCTGCTGCTCTAGCTAATTTGTCCAACCCTTCCAGTGTGATTCTTGTTATGTATGTCCGTGCCTAAGGCATATCGTTGAAGTAGATTCTTCCTTTTTTAATCAATAAAAACCCCTTCCCAACTGTACAATCTTCTTCCAAAAGCATACGGCTTTCTAGATGTATATGATGATATCTAGAAAATGGATTTAATAAATCGTATGAATGAAGTACCACCTGAGTGGACATTATAGGATCCAAATCTCTGAATCACTCATGTTATGTCTTCTACATCCTAAAGGTCCCCCCGTTCCGTCATCTGGCTTATGTTCTTCATGACATTCAGACCGAATGATCTATAATTACTCGTACTTCCACATATTACGGTAAAGTAGGATGACTCTCTCTTTTTCCCCCGGTGGGTCCTTATTAACCATGCTTACTTCAATTCGCCTCTGACCATCAAATTAACTGTGAATAACCCGTCCTCCTCTCTTTGCAACAAGGGGCGCTTCCGTTCTGTGCGTGCTTCAAACAATTTTTGTCCTTCTCCATATTACCATATCTCTAGAGTCAATAATTTTCTTTAGACTACTGAACTCAATCACTTGCTGCCGTTACCTCAACGTTTTTTCTGTTGAGGTCTATCCCGTAGCGGTACTCAATTGGCTCCGTGGATCGATTTCTAGGTTTCGTCGTCAACCTACTTGGTGTACTTCCAATTTACGTAAATCATAGTTAAAAACCGCACTTCAAAGGTAGGGCATTCTCCCATTGATATAGGACTTCTGGACCATAAACAATGGTATCTCCATTATAGCCCCTCATGTGACATGTAAAATATATCTCTTCTCACCAGCCCATAGTGTATGAGACAAGTATGCATTTCGATAGGGTCTATTTCTAGGTTAACGATTCTACAGAATAATGTCTTTTTCATTCCGTCGAAAATCGATTTGACGGTATAGAACGTTATGACCTCCCCCTCTATCCGTGCGGTTAATGATTCCTCTGGCCTTACGACCTTTACACAACGATGCTGTCCAGAGATCAAATTATTCGGGGATTGGATTATCACTTGACTGTTACGGCTCATTGCGTGTGCTCGGGGTAGAAGTTTGTATAATGTATCGCGTGTTATTAAGTATTTTTGCTTTAAGTTCTTTTCTCTATAAGAGGTGGAATAGAATACCCGTTTTGAAGCGTAATGATCATCCGTTGTAATGCGTGTATGTCCCATAATAGGTCCCATTCTTCTACCCTTCCCGTGAGTCATGACTATTCATAGCTATTACCTTGACACCAAAGAAGAGTTCGACCCAATGCTTTACATTGTTCTGTCCCCTAGTTGATCCTGATACTACATTAGAAGTATATTATTGTTCCCCATAACCGATACTTTTTTCTGTAATACTGCATATTTGATTCCATCCATAAATCCTTTTCTTCCCTATTAGTCTTCCATTTATCGATAGAATTCTAGTTCTTACTGTTCTATGTTATGGTATGAATATAACATACCAAGTCGTTATGTATGGATGATGAGGATTCCAATTGATACAGAGCCTCCAAAGAGACTTATGAACTTCCCATTGGTGTGCATCCACAGGAATTGACCCTACGAATTTGCCAATTAATGAGTTGGCGCTTTAACCATTCCATGGATTCTTAACAGAGACATCGTATAATCGTAAAATAATTCGTCAAGAAGTAAGATCGTATAATAAGTATATCTTAAATAAGTATATCGTAAATAAGTTATCGTAAATAATATATCGTATAAATAAGTATAATCGTAAATAGTATATCGTATCATAAGTATAATCTATAATAAGTTCTATCGTAATTATAAATAAGTATATCGTAAATAGTATAATCGTACCATAAGTATACTCTATAAATAATTATATCGTAACTAGTATATCGTATAAATACGTAGATCGTATAAATAGTTATCGAAATGTATAAATAAGTATATCGTATGAAATAAGTATATCGTAAATAAGGTATAGTCGTATAAATAAGTAGATAAACATCAGTAATGGATAATACCAAATTCCAATTGAAAATAAAATCTTTAGTTGAAATAAAACTCTTTAGGAGGGATTTAGGGACGACATCAATTCAAATTCTGGTATCGTCGAATTGGAGAGAGATACTGAGAGAGATCAAGAATTCTCACTATTTCTAGATTCGTGATCAATACATTTTTTTCCATCAGAACCTTTAATGAACTTTTTGACCCCCGAATTGGAGTACCCTACTTCCCGGATTCGCAGGGTTCAAACAGCACCGATATTTCATGATCAAAGTGTAATCATGTGTAGTACTGCTGTAGTAAGCGGTCCTTATATCTCGTATTAACAATCGAGATGGTCGAAAGAAAAATCTCTATTTTATGGACTTCGTCCTATACCTATGAATTCCATTGGACCCAGAAATGAGACTTGGAGAATCTTTTCGGTCTTCCCATTCATAGGTTGAATTGTTTCGTTCCTGTATCTTCCAAAGGTTAAAAAGATTTCTGAGAGTTTGTTTCATGGATCCAGAGAGTACCTTGGTTTCTCCCACTACATACAAAGTGTATCATGCCTGATCTAACCGGAGTTCGCGGTGGTGGAGAACGGAATCGGAAAAGAGGGATTCTATTTGTAAGATTCTAAGAAACCGTAGCTTAATTAAGATCTCATTGCAAGAGAAAAGATAGCGAATATCTGGGATTTTTTCTTTTTTTATTCCTATACGGATGATCCGATCCGCAAGGACCATGATTGGTAATTGTTTGATCGTCTTTCCTCCTCCGCGGAAGAAGCGAAACATATCACTTGATTGGGACACTTATTCGAAATCTTAGGAAGACTTGATCTTTATTTATTAGGTGACCTTTCTATTTGCGGTATTCCCCTCTTGCTTGTGTGGTCCAAGATGAAATTCTTAATGATATTTTGTTGTATTCCCCATTTTCCGCATAATAGCTTGTTTCACATCAATTGACTGCATTTATAGTTTCGGGTGTATTT